>PVKC010043002.1:0-11857 GCA_004027635.1 Crocidura indochinensis | reverse complement strand
ATATATCTTTAGCAGTTATCAGAAGACAAGGACTATTAGCCAAACAATCTTTAAAGCAAGAAACTACCCAGATAAGTAAGTACTATTCATTTAAATATCTATTCAGTGAATAAATGACTGAGTATAAACAAAAAAAGTTGTTTAAACATTGATAGGATGGGTTTGCTTGTTTTTGTTTTTGATTTTGTTTTTCCAAGCTCATGTTTACTCTTAAACCCTTATCTGTTTGTCCTCAGGCTTTTCCACTCTGGAGAAACTCAAGTTCTCTCCTTGAACATGCATTCCTCTTTTTTCTCTTCTCTCACACTAATCTAAATAAATTTCTTTCAATAAAAACTATTTTGCTTCACTATAGAAACAAAAAGTTGATGGGAAGAGAAAAAATAATAAAGAGGAGGTAGAAAGACTCATTTTACCTAACAATGTCTTATTATCTTGATTATAGTTAGGCTACTAGCCTTTCAAAGAACAAATTTATTTTTTTTTTTTTTGGTTTTTTTTTGGGGGGGGGGGGTCACACCCGGCAGTGCTCAGGAGTTACTCCTGGCTCCATGCTCAGAAATTGCTCCTGGCAGGCACGGGGGACCATATGGGGCACCAGGATTCGAACCGATGACCTTTTGCATGAAAGGTAAACGCCTTACCTCCATGCTATCACCCGGGCCCCTCGAAGAACAAATTCTAAGTAGGTGGCTCCCAAGGTCCAATCTAGTGAACAAAATACTGTGTGATCCAGACTGGAAAGCTTGTAGGGAACTGTGGCCAGTGGGTCAGTTGAAGGCCCTGAGAATCTAATACTGCAGTGCCAGTGATATCTAGATAACATGGTGGTCCTGGAGTCTTTTAGGGCTGCACTTGGCAATGCTCAGAAGACCATGTGGTGATAGGCATTAACTGGGCTTGGGCACATGTTAAACATATGCTGTAACTGTACTAGTGATCCCCAGCACAATAGAAAATTAAAAAGAAAAATCCAAAATTGAGCACAAAATTAAATAAATCTAAGTGCTCTCTAGGTTGTGCATAAATACACAAGAAACCATATATTGTCTTAGAATATATATTCTTAGAAAAAATATATAAATATTTATTTTATATATAAGATATATAAAATATATATTTATCATATATAAATAAATATATTATAACATATAAATATATATTATATATATAAAATGGGTTGGGAGTGTTTGGGCCACAATGGTAATGTCCAAAGCCTGCTTTTCACTCTGCTCAGGGGTCACCCAGGGTTCTTGGGGACCATACCTGTGCTGGCAATTGAATCAGTGTCTGCCACATGCAAGACAAGTGCCTCATCCCCGAACTAGTTTTCTGGTCTGGAAAGCAGAATTTTGATTGAGCATTCTTAATAGGTAGTACTAAAAAAATTGTAATAAGTATCTTACTGAAATCATTCTCAGTAATCCTATTATTAGTGGTTGTAATGTCTGAAACAGCAAGAAATATGTAGCTACATGTGTGTGAAAAATTCTTGGTAACAGATATTTATGGTTTTAGAAAAAGGGGTTCAGAGGTAAAACAAATTATTCTGTTTCATTTTGGTGCCATACCCAGTGGTGCTAAGAGACCCTCAAGCCATCCAGGAGTGATCTCTAAGTGTAGAGCCAGGGGTAATCCCTGAGCATAGCCCAGTGTGGCTCCAAAACAAGATACAACCAAATAAAAAAAAATTATCAATCTGGGGGCCTGAGAGATAATACAGCAGGAAGGGTACTTGTCTGGAAAACAGATGACCCAAGTGCAACCCCTGGCATCCCATATGGTCCCCAGCATGCCAGGAGCAATTCCTTAGTGCAAAACTAGGAACAACCCCTGAGCACTTCTGGGTGTCAATCAAGAGCCAAAATATTTGTCAATCTTGAGCAGAGAGATGGCTCAAAGGACTAGAGTGAGGCTCAGTTTCATTTACCAGTGTTACCTAATCCTTTGAATAATTCCAGGAATGACTCTCCAGAACTAAGCCAGATAAAAGCTCTACCCACTGTATATCTTTCTACATCTCTCCCCACTGGAATACATTTTAAGTGAAAATTTAAATATTGTAACTGAATTGGAATTTCTGACAGGAATTCTTCGTGTGTTTTATCTTTAAATTGATATAAAACCTCTACTACCTAGACAATGGGATTTTGGAGTTTGTTTTGGGACATTTATCCAGTGATACTCATGGCTTACTTCTGGCTCTGCACTTGGGGATAACTCCTAGTAGTGCTCAAGGAACCATAAGGACCAGATTCTGGGTTTTAAACATAGTTCCCACCTAAAGGATACAAAGTTCCTTGACGAAATGGTCAGTTCCAAGTAGCAAATGCAGGTTATAAGCCTGGAAGATTTTAGCAAGCCAAAGGCATTCAGAAGCTAACTTAAAGAAATTTCTATAGGTCAATTTGAACATAAATAAAAATAAAATTTGCAAATGGATTTAAACATTTCAAACCCAAGATAATATATATGTATATATGTTTATATATAGCAATACTGTACATAAATGCTCACTTTTGGAGTATACTAGGAAATGAGTTATTATTTTGAAAACTAAATATAGAAAACTACTGGGATAGATAGTGCAGTGGTCTTGCCTTGCACATAGCCAGCCCATGTTTGGGTGTTTTCCCCAACAGGAAAAAAAAAAAAAGCCCTTTATATGAAAATGAACTACTTTTCTCCTAAAATATATTGCAGTATAGTCAGATAACTGATAAGGTAAAGTTTCTCATTCTATTAGGATATATTTTCACAGGACTAAAAGAGTTGAACTATGTTTTTTTTGAAAGTCCGACAAATATATAGTTAGATAGAGTGGTGAACAATGACTAACATTTTCCAAATAGAGACAACTAGGCATTATGGGTTTGTATTTTTTTCCCAAAATACTGGATGTGAATCTATGTTGACAATAGTACAGACCTTTATATCTGTACTATCAATGCAGTAGCTACTAATTTATGTGGCTCTTTGAAATGTGACAAGTCAAAATTAAGTTGTCAGGGGCCAGAGCGATAGCGCAGTGGGTAGGGCATTTGCTTTGCAAGTGGCTGACCTGGGTTTGATACCTGACATCCCATATGGTCCCATGAGCATGCCAGGAGTAATTTCCGAGTGCAGAGCAAGGAGTAATTCCTAAGTACCACTGGGTGTGGCTCAAAAACAAATAAAATAAAATTAAGTTGTATGTGTAAAATACTGATATTGAAGACTTTATTTGGTAACGTTACATTTTTTTTTTTTTTTTGGTTTCTGGGTCACACCCGGCAGTGCTCAGGGGTTACTCCTGGCTCCATGCTCAGAAATTGCTCCTGGCAGGCACGGGGGACCATATGGGGCACCGGGATTCGAACCGATAACCTTTTGCATGAAAGGCAAACGCCTTACCTCCATGCTATCTCCCGGGCCCCGTAACGTTACATTTTAATAAATCTGACTTGTTTTGTAAAGTGGCTATCAGCAAAGATTTAATGACAGATGTATTTGGTTACATTTCTGTTGGTCAGCACAATGCTAGATTTATCAATTTACAGGAATTTTAGAGAAAAGAATTAACAGTTGATAATATTGAATAAGTAGCAATGTCAAAACTCTGAGAAAACTGCAGTCAGACAGAGGTTGGATCGATTTTACAGTGGGCAGATAATTGCCTTGCATGTAGTGAATCTGGTGTCAATCCCTAACACTCCATATGGTCCCTGATCTCTCCTGGACACCACCAGGATCCCTGAGTTTAGAGCCAGAATTCCTGAGAAACCTAAAGTTTGACCCAAAAATCAAAAAGAAAAAAGAGACAAATGATCCAATTCCTTCCACATTAAATAGAAATGAAAGGAAAGGGCAGAGCGATTATGTTGAGCAATTTAGGAGACATACCAATTAATGTATTGAATTTTTATATTAAAGATTAATTAGAGAAATTTGAATTCTGATGGGAAATTTGAGGAATTTGTTATTAATTTCTTATGTTGCTAGATAGTAGTATGATTTTCTTTAAAGTCCATCTTTCAGTGATATAAGGGAATTGTGAACAGATGTGTACTAAAGTAGTTATAGATATAGTAGTTATAGTAGTTATAGTGTGATCTTTGAGGATTAACTTCAAAATAGCCTAAGGGAATGATGTGGAGATGAGAAGACTAAATGACACAAAACTCAGTTTTTTTGTTGTTGTTGTGTCTCAGGATGAGAATTTAGGTCACAATGCTTGAAGCTATTCCTTGCTCTAAACCCAGAAATATTCCCTGGCGATGCTTCAGGAGAAGGTATGTGGTATAAAGTATCAAAACACATAAACATGCAAAGCAAGCACTTTACCTCCTGTACTATCTTTTCAGTTCCAGGACTCACTGTGTCTAATAATTACTGAATAATTTTGATAAGTACATGAAAGTTCATTCTAACTTTTCTTTTTCTTTTTCCTTTATCTTTGATTTTGGGGCCACACCTGGCAATACTCAGGGATTACTCCTGGCTCTGTGTTCAGAAATCACTCCTGGTAGGCTTGGGGGACCCTTTGAGATGCCGGGGATTGAACCTGGGTCTGTCCTGGGTTGTTTGTGTGCAAGAGAAACACCCTACCTCTGTACTATCACTCTGGCCTCTCAATTCATCTTTTAAACATATGTTTGATAGTGTATGTAGGGGAAAGAGCAGTACTCAGGATTCAACCCAGGGTCTTAGGTTTTGCCTTTTGTTTATTTGTTTGTTTGTTTGAGGGCAGGGCTAGAGTTACTCACAGTTAGTCCTGGATCTGCATTGGGGCACTCCCAATAATGTTTGAGGGGACGTATACAATGCCAGAAATTGAACCCAGGCTCTGTCTGTTGAGATATCACTGCAATCCAGGCTTGATATTTTTTTAACAATTAACTTCCAATCTGGATAATGATGTAAATGTTACTCTATGGCCCAATATAGTAACGACCTATCAAAATTATTTGACTCATGATTAAAATAGATAAAATGTTAGCACAAGACAAGAAGTGAGATTTTTTTCAGTCATCTTCCCTGTACACACCCTTTCTTCTAATCAAGCAATATATCTTTCTCTTATATATGTAAATAGATGTAATTTGAATCTGGTCTGGTAGGGCTGGTTCTCAATCACTTAACTTGATGGAGGGCCAATTTCTGGGGAAAAAAATTGTAATTAAAGTATGAGACACAACTCATTGGTGCAAACACAAATATTCAAGAAATTTGCTGCTTAATGAAGAAAATAAGACATGTGGAGGAAAGAGGAGTCATGGCCTTATAATTCAATGACCATCCAGTATAATATTTTGATGAAGTTATTGCTCCATGAAAGCATGCTAGCGTTTTTTCAGTGTGAGTAGTCACTCTATATTTAATCTGTTCTAGTGCTCTCTTATTTTTTCTCACCATGGAGTATTTGTCCATCTTTCACACTAGACGTTTGTTACCACAAAGTTGCTTTTTTGGGTAAAATTAAATATCGTGAAGAGAAAGGTAGAAAATGAACAAGTTATAGCTTGAAAAATAAAGAAAAGTAATTCCTATTTTTCTAAGTCTATCCCCATTACATCAATGTTTTTGAAATATAGAAATTATCATTTTTTAATATTAATGGGAAAAAATTAAACTTATTTTCAAAATCCACTAGGCTTTATATTTACTTCATATTTAACTAAATCCTCACTTTATATTGATAACTATATTCTGTAGGTAGTATATTTAAATCTTTGATAAAATTAGTCTCCTTATTCTCTCTTTTAAAATTCTATTTGTTAATCTTGAGCTGGAAGATAGATCAACAGACTGAAGCACAAGGTTTATGTCACGAGCTCCAGGTTCAATCTCTGGCACTTGGATCGTCTCTTGAACACCACCAGTCAGGACTTGGAGAACTGTTTGTATGTCACCAGAACAATATCTATTTGATATTCCTGTTTTGTATAGTTTTCTATACATAGAAAAATTTCACTGTAAGATGAATTGTTATAGTGCTTTAAGTAGATTTAAAAAATAAGTGCAACATTAAAGTATGTTAGAAAAGTAATTCCCAGTCAGGATTAAGGAGATGTTTCCATTTCTTTTTTGTTTGTTTGTTTTTTGTTTTTGGGTCACACCCGGCAGTGCTCAGGGGCTACTCCTGGCTCTATGCTCAGAAATTGACCCCGGCAGACTCACGGGACCATATGGGATACCAGGATTCGAAACACCATCCTTCTGCATGCAAGACAAAAGCCCTACTGCTGTGCTATCTCTCTGGCCCCAGATGTTTCCATTTCAATATTCTCTAATATCTCCCACTATAGAATTATAAGTATTAATATCAATAATATGCACATTTTAAAAGCATTTCCATATCTTTTATAGCTACTGTTAATAAGAATGCACACATTTCAACTCTCTAAACTTACTAGAATTTTTTTATACTTATCCTATATGTATACATAATACACTAGCTTAAAATTTTTTAAAAAATATATGTATATATGCATATATGTGTGTGTGTGTGTATATACATACTTGATGGGGACACATGCAGCAGCACTCAGGTTATTCCTGGCTCTGCACTCAACTCAGGCAGGCTCAGGAGACTATAGGATGCCAGGGATTGAAGCCAGGTTGGCCACATGCAAGGCAAATGTCCTGCCCACTGTGCTATTGCTCCAGTCACTTTTAAAATGTTTAATTAATTTTAAAGAGTTACTTCATTTTTAAGAGTAATGCCATTATTTTCTGATATTCCCAGTGTTGCTTCACCATGCTCACCATGTGAAGATCCCTGATATGGAAGGTATGCCATCTTTGCTCATTCAAATATTTGCAATGAGAAAATATACTTTGATAGTTGAAAGAAAAACACCATATCAAGGTGATTTCTCGGGACTATAAAAGTAGGCTAACTATCTTCTAAATATGACGATTTCTTTACTATTTTCCTTGCTTCTTTTGCTCTGTTCTCCCACGCATCCAATAGTACGTGTATCAAGCTTACATATCTACTCATATTTGGTCTATAATGTCTCTATTTGTTCTGCTTACAAACGGTCATTTTTATAATATTCTAATTATTATTATAATCTCTATATTAACGAGTTGGTTTTATAATATATACCCAATCTTAATTCCTATTATTTTGCCAAGCTAGTTAGTGCCAGGATCCATGACTGGCACTATAATATACTATAATATACAGTGTATAATATATAATATACTATAATAGGTCTATTCAATTCTTTTATTGGCTCTTCTGTAACAATTCAACAGCATTCCTTGCTTTCTGCCTATTCAACCCCAGAGTTCCCAATTCAATTCTATCTAAGTCTTCACTATTCTGGCCCTCAATAATTCTTTGTTTTCATAGTTACTGAGTAGTTCAGGAGACTTCTTGTTTGATGTGACAACCTATATTAATGAATAAGCCTATAAGTTCCTTGAACTTGGACTTCTACTTATTTTGTTGATCTCATTTTCTGCCCAGAACTAACTCAACAGTAAGGACCTACTAGGCATTCATTAGTTATTTACCAATTAAAAAGAAGATGCCTCAAAATCAAAGAACCTATCACCTGCAGTTGAGTCTTCTAATTTAATTTTTCTGACTTTTCACAGCAAAGTCCAGATTATCCTATGTATTTCCATTTAAAAATAAATATTGCAAACACCATTGGGCAAGGAAGACATATGGCAATATAGAATGCTTTGGTAGCACTATGGCTGTGACTTAAATTACTGTGGATCAAACTGCCAGAAGCTGAGAAGATAACTGAATTTTCCTCTTCCTTTATCCTCTAGTGAGGACAGAAGATAACTATATCATGCCTATCGATGAAAATATTTAACAATAAAAACTGAAAACACTGCTTTATAACTTAAATAATATAGCCTTACTACCAAATGTTTTAGTCATAGGATCTCTTGGAAGCTTCAATGGAAGCAAACTTTAGGGTTTTAATTATGGATGAAGCCATACAATTCTGGAAGCAAAGTATAGCAAGCAGCCAAAAACGTTGCACATATGATTTTACTACAAATGGGCACATTGGCCAAATGGTGAGGCCCTGCGCAATTGCACAATTTGACCACATCCTTCATCATCACCAAAAGAGATATGGGAAATATGTTATATAGGATGTTAATTTTATGAATTAACTGTGACCCCTACTAGTAGGACAAAATCCAATTACATGATTTTTTTAATATATTAAATAATTTTGAACTCGATCTAAATACACGACAGGAACTTCATGGCGTTTTATGTCTTACTAATAAAAAAAGATAAAATATGGAAGACTGCATCTTGTATTTTTTTTCTCATACAAATGTAAACTTAAAAATTCCTTCTGTAGACATTGACTTTTCTCATAAACTTAAGTATTTATCTCCTACAAAATTCAGGTTATTTTTTATTTAAGGAAAAAAAAGTCTGGATCCAGTGATGTAGCTCAGTGGTAGAATACATGAATGACACTAGGTTTGCTCACTAGCACTACTAAAAATGAAAAAGAAAAAAATGAAATTACTGATTCTTACAAAAAGGAATGACAAGACTTTTATAACTAACAAGTTCATACATGAAGTTTATGAACTTAGCTTTATAAATTCTAATATTACTCAGAACAAAGAAATTACTAATATCTTTTTGGAAGGTGGGGAAAAACTATACACTCAAATTATGGAAACTTACCTTTAAAAGGCTAAGGTTCCTTTCAAAAGCAGTCTCAGCCGCTTTCATCTGAGATGTCTTTTTCTTGTTTTGATCTCCAGATTTATTCTCCATTTGTTGAAGTAGCATTAATTTTTGTAATACTCTAAAACAAAAAGATATAGTAAGTATAAAAACATTTTGTTTGATCAATATAAAATACTTCATTTTTTTTTTTTTTTGGTTTTGAGGGTCAAACCCGTCAACGCTCATGGATTACTCCTTGCTCTTTGCTCAGAATCGCCCCTGGTAGGCACAGGGGACTATGTGGGATGCCGGGATTCAAACCACTGACCTTCTTCATGCAAGGCAGATGCTTTACCTCCATGCTATCTCTCCAGCCCAACACTTCATTTTTTTTCTTTTTGGTTTTTGGGTCACACCCGGCAGTGCTCAGGGGTTACTCCTTTCTCTATGCTCAGAAGTCGCCTCTGGCAAGCATAGGGGAACATATGGGATGCTGGGATTTGAACCACCGTCCTTCTGCATGGAAGACAGATGCCTTACCTCCAAGCTATCTCTCCGGCCCCAACATTTCATTTTTTAATTGCATTTACTTCAACCAATTTTGAAACTCAATTATTTAGGTCAAAAACATATGTAAATGTTCAAATGGACAAAATTGGTTTTATTTTCATGAACATACATGCCATAAATACATGCTCCTGTTTTTTCAGTGCCTCTGGTCCTTTGAAATTATTTTAGCGTGTTGAAAGTATGTTTCAATTTTTTTGGTGAAAATGCAAACTGTAATACATATCCCTTTGTACACATACTTATATATACCTCCCCAGACACATACATTGATATAACTTGCTATACGAAACCTTCTGCTTAACACTTCAATACCCCTGAATCTCATGTTACACATTTAGAATTGTGCTAAACTTCCATATGTTGGAAGAAGCAATAAAAATATTTTTTCCCTCTTTTTCCAAGAGCAAGATGATGGTTCCATATATGAGTGAGAGGCTCTGTGTATGTATGCTTGCTCACAACAAGGTAAAACAGTAATTGAAGAAAAATGTAAAAAGTTGTAATCAAACGATTAAACTAAATTGTTGAGTATAAAATGCTTTATAGGTTTTTAACTGGTCCAATGCTAATTTTACATGTTTTTAGTTCTTTTAAATGACAAGAAAATATCAAATTGTTAAAAAATAAAAAATTGTATTCATAGCATCTAATTATTTCTTAAATAATTGGATATATTATCAAACATGGGTGCATAAGGCTCTTCTTAATAATATAATTAAAACTGATATCTTTGAGTGGTCAACTTTTGGTAAGAAAAGTATGTTAGAAGGCCTGGTAAGTAAAGACAAGGATAACAAGAGGTCACACACAGAGAAGAAGGCTTACCACTAAATATAAGTACAGTATTGGTTATATAATTTTCCAGGCTCAGAAGGAATAAAAATATGGAACCACTTGTCTAAAATTATGAATTTAAAGATGGCAACATTAGAAGATTGAATCAAGTAAGAGCTTGTGAACAAATGAAACAAGCCAATTGAGAAGAACCATGTAGAACTTAGAAAGAATAAAGGATGAATTTATTTATATCTTAGTAGGAAAAGTAAAATTATAGACCAGAATTATACCTTTTAATCTCTGTTTTAATAGATAATAACCATCTCTAACACTCTTTTAAGTGTAAAAAATTTATTTTTATTTTTTGTTTTATTTTTGTTTTGGGGCCACACCCGGTGATGCTCAAGGGTTACTCCTAGCTATGGGCTCAGAAATCACTCCTGGCTTGGGGGACCATGTGGGACATTGCTAATGGAACCAAGATCCATCCTGGATCAGTCACGTGTAAGGCAAATGTCCTACCACTGCACTACCACTCTGACCCCTTAAGTGTAAAAAATTTAAATGACATACTTTCAGAATTTCTTTTAGTTTTAGGGCCATACCCAGCTGTGTTCAGGGCTTACTTCTGGCTTTGCACTCAAGGGACATATGTAGAGCTGAAAATCAGTGTTTTAGGCCAGTGTTTTACTGCCTCTACTACTGCAACATTTTCAGAGTTTTAGGTCTTATTGTGCACACAGTATTTTACTAATAAAGCTAGTACTGTTTATAAACTTATATCAGCATTTTAAAGCAAACTGACATTTCTTCATATCTCATAGAAAGGTCAGTTTTTAAGCAATCAAGGAAGAGATCTTTAATCAACTTTCTGTCAAATAATAAACACTGAGTTACTTCTACCACATAACTTCTACTTTAAATCTGATCACTTTAATACCTCAGCCAACTGATTTTCCCAGAAGAAAAAAAAAAAACTTTAGCTATAATAATATATAAAAATGAATGAGTAGGGGCCAGAGAGAGAGCATGGAGGGTGTTTGCCTTGCATGTATAAGGATGATAGTTCGAATCCTAGCATCCCATATGGTCCCCCAGCCTGCCAGGAGCATTTTCTGAGCATACAGCCAGGAGTAACCCCTGAGCGCTGCCTGGAATAACCACCCCCAAAATGAACGAGTACACTTAAATGCAATTTTTCCCAATAATGCATAGTTTTTCCCAGGTCAGCTGCATCCAAGAATGCCATGAATCAAGTAAATTCAACATATTTCTTGTTCTCCTCTCTTTTACTCCCTCACACTCTAACCTGAACCAGAATTCTAAACAAGCAGCTGGTATTGACTCGCAAACATTATATTGAATCAACAGAAAGTAAAAAAAAAAAAGTATTTTATAAAAGTCAACACAGGGACACCAACCCTCATGTAAGAGCACACTTCTTAGAAAAGAAAACAACTACGAGAACCAATTGGAAACTCACAGCTTTTTTTTGTTGTTGTTGTTAAAAAGATGCCTGTCCACGTGCTTCTTCCAAGTATGAAGTGTTTTCATATTAACTGGAGGAAAGCACAATTAGATCCATTGTACCTTACCCTAGATGCATTAGACTTTCTTGGAAGGAGTTTAGCATTAGGCATTTTCATGTCACACTTGACACCGAACAAGTTCACCTGGTTGGAAGTTGCTTGGGCCAAAGTTGACAGAGACCTTAGAGAACTGCTCTGAATACTGTGAACCCCAAGGCAAAACATCTGGTCAAATGAAACAAGATAGTGATCACTAATCCTCCTGGGAATGGCCAGTGCTGATAAGAGTTCTTCCTTTCAACACACACACACACACACACACACACACACA
>PVKC010043001.1:0-11843 GCA_004027635.1 Crocidura indochinensis | reverse complement strand
GGAGGGGGAGGAAGAGGTAAAAGAAGAGAAGGTAAAAGAGGAGGAGAAGGAGGAGGAGGAGACTCTAAGGAGGAAGAGGAGGAAGAGGCTTAGGAAAGCTGCTGAGTTGGTATAAAGTGGGAAGGCAAAATGCAAAATAGAAACGTGTGTGTTGTGTGCAGGCACATACATATCTTTTTTTTTAATTTTTCAACATAAAGTACACTGGGAAATAAACCAGAAAGGAATGAAAATTATTGGTTAGAATGTGTGGGTAAGAAAGGGATAAAAGGCAAGGAGATTGAGAGGGTGCTTTCTCTGAATGTAACTTTTTATATAGTTCTGTTTTTGAGCTATGCCAATTAGCTCAAAGGGAGTGGGAAGAAGCGGAAACAAAGAACTCTATCCAGCAAATAAATGATGCAACCCGTAGAGAAAACGACTTCAAGTAACTCAAATATGGGCTCTAACTGAATCCCTTAGTGGGTGGTACACAAAGAACTACGAAGAATTTTTGCACTGGATTTAATAGATTTGTTCTTGGTAGTGCTAATCAAAGTATTTTATGTTGGATGATAGAGAAAATGAACAACAATATTAATTTTAAATTAGTATTCCCATGTGAAAATGGAGATACAAATATGGAATGGGGAGATAGGAAGTTAATAACTCATTATGGATTATAAACTATTAACTCATTACAGAGAAAAGACATAACACAAAATATAGAGGTAAAGAACTAGAGTCAGGGGGCCAGAGATATAGTATGGAGGTAGGGCATTTGCCTTGCATGCAGAAGGTTGATGGTTCAAATCCCGGCATCCGATATGGTCCCCTGAGCCTGCCAGGAGCAATTTCTGAGCATAGAGCCAGGAGTAACCCCTGAGCACTACCGGGTGTGACCCCCCCCCAAAAAAAAGAACTAGAGTCAGATAGAAACTGAATCAAAGATGAATATAATGACAGAACCAGAGACATAAGCAGAGATGGGACAGAGACAGAGATAGGGATGGAGATAATAGGCATTGAGTGACAGAGGTACAGAAAAGGACAGAGACAACTATAGACACAGGAACATGAACAAAGATTGAGATAGAGACAGAGATACAGACAGGTACAGAGATGAAGATGCTTTCTCTTTCTTTAGAAGATCCAGTGGTGGGGTTGGGGACATGCTTCGATGACAGATCATTGCCTTGCCTGTATGAGGTCATTTAACCCAAAGATTCAGCAGTGATAGCATGCTAGCATCAGGAAACCATGCCACTCATTCCGCCCTAGGTTTCTGAAAGCTAAGGGAGATTTGAAAGGTCCACACTGTAGGGAGGCAACTGTTTAGGCCAGGAGTGAGTGAGGAACACCCAGATGAATCATGCATGACCCATGGTCCCTGAAGCATCTTTAAGGGGCTTCTCAATCTTGGGAGAGTGGAGAGATCCTTTAAGACAACACTGATAGCAAAAACAAAACATATGAGAGGGAGGAACAGGGCACTGGAGTACCTGCCTCCTGACTCAGAAATCTCAGCCTTGGGGCCCAGACAAAGAATGACTGGATGTAGAAAATTCTAACCTTCGATATTCAGACCTGGATCATTAGTAGATGTTCAAGTCTCTGGGGTTGGAAGTCACGTGATCTCACTATAATTTGAAAAGGATGAAGGAGGGCCAAAAGCCTTTTATGGCTGATGAGAAAGAACTAAATTTTCCACTTGCCAAGAAGGTTCCAGAATCTCATGGTTTTAAGGAACCAAGACCAAGTTATGGCACATTTGAGAAGGTATCTGCCTTTCAAATTTGTTCCTCCCAATTGCCAGTGTCTGAAGAAGGGGAAAGAGCAATGGGTGGTGGTGGGGCATGCAAGGAGCATTCTTGATCTGAGTTTCTTAAATTTCTACTCATAACCCCTCTTCTTTTTTCTTTTCTTTTTTTTTTTTTTGTGGATTTTGGGTCACACCCGGCAGTGCTCAGAGGTTACTCCTGGCTCCACGCTCAGAAATTGCTCCTGACAGGCACAGGGGACCATATGGGGCACCGGGATTCGAACCAAGGACCTTTTGCATGAAAGGCAAACGCTTTACCTCCATGCTATCTCCCAGGCCCCCTCATAACCCCTTTTCAATGGAGACAAGTTTATATCCCTAAATCCCTAGGCTCATTTGTCCATGATTCCAGGGCTTCAGGGATATAAAATAAATATAAAGACCAAGTACTTAGTATTAAGTATAAAGAAATATTTAGTGATCATAAGTCAAAAGGAAATCTAGTTTAAAACAAATTTTTCACAGCCCCCACATTTCATTATCCCAGATGGGGTTCCCAATCACGACTGAAGAAGCTGAAGTCTAAGTCCAAGGATTCTAAGAGATATAATCACTAAAGACAGTGTGTGGTCTTTGAATGCATTCTAAATCAAGGAGGGGGAACAAATATGGCTTTAAAATGATAATGAAATAACTAAGACAATTTTAATATGGTCCTTTCCCTAGAGAAAATTATTTTATCATTATTAAATCTTTAGCATGATAATGAACGTATGCTAGAAGAATGGCCTTGTCTTAGGAGATAAATGTAGAAGCATTCAAAAGAAGACTATAGTGTCTGAAATCTACCTTCAAATAATTTGGAAGGGAGAAGGAAAAATATGACAAAAGTGTCAAATGCCCTCAGTTGGAAAGTACAAGTGAAAAGTGTAAATAATGCTGATTACTCCATTCTTATACCTTTCCTGGGTATAACTCTTCTACCTAGATATGAAATATTTCCAAATGAGGCACTGAGCATGAAACTTAATCAGTCATGCGGATATAAGAGCCTCCTCCATTCATGCATGAACTATGTTAGAATAACAACAGGTGAGTCTTCAATGGCTTTGTGAAAATCTGATTATTCAGCAACATGAATGGGAAATGTCCTGTTCATTTATTTATGGACTAAATAAAGAAACAGTTTATAACCAAGTGATGCAGATGAATGAAACTCCAGCTGTCCTTACTCAGACAGAAAGTGCAAATTTACATCTTACTGATGTTTGATTTCTGTAACACCACTTGGCAGAAATTTTCAAAGCCTGTCTCTCTGATTATCTATACTCACCACAGCTCTTGAAACATACCTGGCATATCTAAGACTTGTTAAAGTTAAGCATATGAATGATATCTGTGTCTTTAAAGTATTTTAAAAGACCAAGTTACAAAATAATTTGCTAGCAATTCTTCAGACAGATATGAGATATGATTATATGTGCACAAAATATTTCTGCAGGAACAAAAGGAAACTAAACTAATCACTTTTTTCTTAGGGGGAGACTAAATTCATGAGCTTACATGTTATCTTATTCTATTTAGATAACTTCCATGTAAATGTGTTAAGTATTTCAAATGCTTTATTAATACAAAGAAATAAATGGCATAAATCAATGAGTGGCAAGTAGAGATGTAAATTGATTGATGGATAGATTGAATGGAAGAAGGGAAGGGAGGAAGGGAGAGTAAGATAGAAGGAGGGAAGGATGAGTGGAAGAATAGATAGATGGGTGGGTGGATAGATAGATAGATAGATAGAGAGAGAGAGAGAGATAGATAGATAGATAGATAGATAGATAGATAGATAGATAGATAGATAGATAGATAGATAGATAGATGAATGAGTGGATGAGTAGAGGAAGGGAGGAAAAGATGGGTGGATGGGTAAGTGGGGGATGAATAAATGGATAAACAATAAATGAGTTGATGGATGAATGGGTTGATAGATGGGTGGAAGGGTGGACAAATAGATATATAAATGAGTAGATGATTATATAGATAGGTGATGAATAAGTGGGTGAGTTGATAAGTGGATGAATGAAAGAAAGGTAGATGGGCATATTTGTGGGTAAGTGGATCAAAAGTTGACAGGTTGATGGGTGTTGGGTGACTACTTGTTTGGGTACAGAGAAAAGGGCCCTTCTTCCATGACCCAGTTACAAGAATGTCCTACAAGAGGAACTACTACCACTTCTTTTCAGGCTCTTTTAGGAAATTGAAAAAAACAGAAACACTCCCAAATAATTTTTATGAAGCTAACATCACCCTGATACCAAAACCAGACAGAGATGCTGAAAGAAAAGAAAGAAAAGAAAACTATAGACCAATATTTTTGATGAACATAGATGCAAAGATCCTCAACAAAATCCTGGCAAATAGGATCCAAAGCTTCATTAAAAAGATTTACGCCATGACCAAGTAGGTTTCATTCCAGGAATGCAAGTATGGTTTAACATATGAAAAACAATCAACATAACACACTATATCAACAAAAGGAAAAATAGAAGTCCTACAATCATATCAATAGATACAGAGAAAGCATTCAATAAGGTCCAGCACCCATTCATGATAAAAACTCTCAACAAGATAAGAATGGAAGGATAAATGGAAGGATAAACTATATGTTCTCAATATAGTCAAAGCCATCTACCATAAGCCAGTGGCAAGTATTTTTCTCAATGGAGATAAATTAAAAGCCTTCCCTCTAAAAGCTGGTGCAAGACAGGGCTGCCCCTTCTCACCAGTCCTATTCAACATAATGCTGGAATTTCTTGCCTAAGCAAATAGGCAAGAAATAGATATTAAGGGCATCCAGATATGAAAGGAAGAAGTCAAGCTCTCACTGTTTGCAGATGACATGATACTATATTGAGAAAACCCTTAAGACTTTACCTAAAATGCTTCTAGAAACAATAAATTCATATAGCAAAGTGGCAGGCTACAAAATTAACACTCAAAAATCAATGACCTCCTTATACACAAATAATGATAATGAAGAAATGGACATTAAAAAAAATCCTATTCACATTAGTGCCACACAAACTCAAATACTTTGGAGTCATCTAAAGAGGTGAAGAACTTATACAAAGAAAACTACAAGAATGGTCTACAACCAGATGAGTCTGAGTTGAGCGTATTTGACTCTGTGCCCTCTCATAGTTTTTAGCCTCTATGACACCTCTTCTTAGCACTATATCCCTAGTGCTGGATGACCCCACACAGGTCCTTCCAACTCTAATGCTTTCCTCCAGACTACTGCTGTTGTTTTACTAGCCTCAGGGATTTTCATCTGTCAGATTCTAATACTCAGCCCTGCAGGGACAGAACCAAATCGCAGCCAATTTCTTGTACAGAACTTGTTCAATCTTTTGATTCACACCTCTGATACAGCCTGGTGACATTCATAGCTGTTTCTGTGCGATTGTGCACTTTAGTGACTTTTGTCATGCGCACAGTCCCCAAGATCTCCTCCCTCAAACTTCGTATTTCGTGTTTCCAACTGCACTTCAAGCAAAGGGCAGGAAAGAGGGTTCTAAGGACCAAACTAAAATAGCTTCTGGGTGCTGCTCTCAACAGTTCCAGGGTCCTGGCAGCTGTGTGGTCCTCCTCAGTGATGCCTCTAGCACCCGCTGAACTGATAGCAAAGACTAGGACACAATTTTTCAGGAATGAAAAAAGGAGTTGGAATTCTATTTGTTGGATGCCCTCTGAGATGCTGTTCATGAACCACCTGGCTGATGAAACCCCTATAGAGCAATTGTTCCAGGGATTCTTCTTGTAGCTGAAAGCTTTGAAGATACCACTGCACCAGAGATGGGAAAGAACAACATAAAGAGGGGCACCATTCCCCCAACCCAATCTCAAAACTAATGACTTTTAATTGAGTTTGAATCTAAGCCATCCCTCCTCCCTCACAGAGTTCTGGTTAAAGAAGATAATAACAGTGTTGTTTCTGAGGCATTTCTAAGCTGAGTCATTCATGCTTATCTTTTCCCTGGTGTCTCACCTAACTCCAGGCTTTTCTTCTTCAGGTATCTCAGTTCCTCTTTCCTGATATAAGCATTATTGGAAGGGAACAAATTGTCTCTGTTCATCAGCCTGGGACCCTTTCCTTTCTAGTCATTAGCTGGAAGAAATGTCTTCCATCCCTGAAAGCACTGGAATAAGAAAATTGACCGTATACAGCTCTAGCACCAACATGTGCCAGTTTATATGACATCCTGACAATGAGAAAATGACAACAACTTGATCTAAGAGCAGGTTATTTTATCTCATCACCTATCGATAAGATGAAATTAGAAGACATCCTTTGATCTGTGCAAAAACCAGGATCGCTGACTAGAGAAGACTGTGACAACCATGACTGGACAAAACTTATCCTGAGGGCCCGGAGAGATAGTACAGCCATGTTTGCCTTGCAAGCAGCCGATCCAGGACCAAAGGTGGTTGGTTCGAGTTCTAGTGTCCCATATGGTACCTCGTGCCTGTCAGGAGCTGTTTCTGAGCAGACAGTCAGGGGTAACCCCTGAACACTGCTGGGTGTGGCCCAAAAACCAAAAAAAAAAAAAAAAAAAAAACTTATCCTGAAACCCTGAAAGACCCCCGGCTTAGGGTTTGGCCTATGATCTGTACAACAAACAACCAAGAATTCTAATTCCTGAGGTCTGAATGAGACAACTACAGCTGAGCAGAACTTTCGGAAACATAATGAAAGATTCTATTCTAGGCTTCATCCTAGGATCAGTGCAAACACCAAGACCACCAATTACAGAAGACTGATTAAAACAATAGTATTGGAACAGAACTTCTAAAACCGTAAAGAAAAACTCTATACTAGGACCCTTCCTATGACCTGTGCAAATACCAAGATCTCTAGTTACAAAGGCCTGATTTTATCATCCACAACTGAGCAGAAAGTTTTAGGACACCACAAAAAAAAAAAAAAAAAAAACCTAGGGGAGAGTAAAAGAGCATGTATGAAGTCTGTAGTTATTCCCATGACAGTATGCTTCAAGGGCAGAGAAACCCTGTTTCTCTTAGGCCAAAGGAATTCCCTTTCTAATCTCCCCAATATTTACTGTGCCTTTACAAAAGAGGGGGTGGGAAAAGAAGCACATTTTTTTCTTTTTCTTTTTTTTTCATTTTATTTTGGGCTTGTGATTATTGATTGATTGTTGTCTGTATTGTGGTGGTGTTTATTGGATTTTTTTTTGTCATTATAGTTTGAGGGGGTTGTTTGTTTGCTTTCTTGTTTGTCTGTTCTTTTTTTCTTACTTTTTTGTCTTTTTGTGATATTTTTCTTCCAAATCCCCTCTTTTCTCTTAAATTGATATTTATAACCCTCTAGATGAACCTTCCTGGATTTTTTTGTTTGTGTTTTGGGGGTTTTCTAATTTGTTTTTTGTTTTGTTTTCTTATTCTTTCCCTTCGAACAGAACCACATAACTTGAATCATCTTGTTCTGCCTCATAAATTGAGGGGGGGAAATGAATGTACCAAGACCAAACAGTTGTATGAACATTGAGTAGGAAAAAAATCATCAGTCTTAAACACCAAATCCAAAGCCAATGACAACAGAATCAATGCCCATTCTACAACAAACTAGACACAGAGGGAACCACTTATATTAACAGCCCAGGGGGCAAAGGAGGGGGATATGGGATGCATGCTGGGAACAGGGTTGGAGAGAGGACAATACTGGTGATGGGAATGCCCTGGGTTCAATGCCGCTATGTACCTAAAATATTACTGTAAAAGATTTGTAATTCACTTTGGTCACAATAAAAATTATTTTAAAAAGGGGGGCCGGGCAGTGGCGCTGGAGATAAGGTGCCTGCGCTAACCTAGGGCGGACCTCGGTTCGATCCCCCGGTTCCCCATATGGTCCCCTGTGCCTGCCAGGAGCGACTTCTGAGCAAATAGCCAGGAGTAACCCCTGAGCGTCACCGGGTGTGGCCCCAAAACCAAAAAAAAAAAAATTATTTAAAAAAAAAGAAAGTTGACCCTTGCTAGGGGACAGCACATTATTGGTGCCCCCAAGTCCCTTTTATCAGGCAGGAGAGCCCCTTTTAAAGAAGAGAATTAAATGGTGGGGTCTGCAAGATGTGATTAAAGAAGTTTAACTCTATCACTAGCCCCAAAGTAACCCCCAAATGCATGAAGACCAGATTCACTTTGTGGACACAGAGACTGTCTCTTTATAAAACTTTAAGTGATATTAGAACCAACCCAGAGAATGCCGGACTCATCCAGAGAGAAACTCCAGCAGGAACCAGCTCAGAACATGAAGGTAAACCCCCTTCAAAAGCTTCATGCTCTCCTCCTAACAACACCCTAGCAACAGGCTCTTATCTATATAGAAAGACCCAAGTGGGAGCAGTTTTGGGGAAAACCTATAAAGCCAACTCTGAAAAGGCAGGCTTCATACTTGTCCATTCTGGGAGCCACATCTCCTTTCGAGATGTCTAATTTCCTTGTCTACCTTGATGGCGTCCACTGGGCTCTCTCCCTTCTAGAGAAGATCGTGTTCTCTCAGATGTACTCCTCCCTCCCTCTCCTCCAGTAAAATAAAGTAAAAATTATACTGTTTACTTCATTTCCTGGCTCCTTCTGACAGTCTTTTTAGTGAGGAAGAATAGGACCTGAAAGAGCATCTCTATCTGAAGCCGGCAAAAAGGTTAGGGCTGATTTTTTTTTTATCTTGAAAGAGCAATTTCTCACTGCAGCCTGTGTTCCACACCTCCTGAGGCAACTACCCATAGAGACATACTTCCCACACTATGTAGACCAATGGGACTAAGGTCAGCCTGTTGCCATATACTCCATCCATGTAGATGCCCATAGCAGTCCTGACCCTCTCTGGCACTTTGTGGTAACTGAGGTGGAAAAAATGATAGAAGGAAGAGAGAGAAAAGAGAGAAAAGTGGGAGGCTCACAGATCACAGCTGCCACCTCGCACTCCCTCACATCATTCATCAGATACCCTTCCACCTCCCTCCGCATTGACCTACTATGGAGAAGCTTCTAGCTGCTGGGGTCTGGAACAGAGTTCTACCCTTTCACAATACAGGTAACAGAGACTCAGAAATAAATGTATGCAACTTGCCATTTTCATTAAGCTTGATTATGCCAGAACCAAAGTTAGCAGTAGCCATTTTAAGTTCAAAACCCCAACACATACTCAGTTCTTGCTGCTTGCCCCTCAATTCTCTCTACAGCTAATGTCAAGGGTTTCCCCACAAAATATCCACAGGACACCAAGGAGTTGAGCATGTGGACGTGATCTCCATGCAGAAGCAGGAAGCACTGGACAGTCATCCTCCAGCAGAGTGTGACCCTCACAGCAGCCAGGAAAAGATGTAAGGACATACTGAGTCTATTTGCATATGAACAGTGAGCTGGGGGTGTGAGGCTATCTGTACTAGTTCTTCCTTTTTCTGCAAGGTCATTATTCTATGCTTCTATCCTTGCTGTCGATAATGTGCGCCTCATATTATCAGTTTGGAGCCCGAGCCCAGAGAGCTATTTCCCTCCACTATTATCACAAGGAAATGAAAAGTCTCAGCCTCTCTCCCAATTAAAGTCTGGGGCCCTGAGGAGTGGGGGGAGCTCTATTGCTTAGGAAGGAGGATGGGTGCATATCAGCCAGTCCAGGATGAACATGTGCAAGATGGAGTACTTCCATCTTGGGGTACTATCACCAGCACAGAACCCCATGTAGGTCTTGCATGCATGTCTCTGAACACTTGGGTTTCTTTAGAAAGCAGTGGTGGGTGGGTACATAGTTCCATGGACTTTACATGAAGCAGACCCAGATTTGATCCCTGGATTTACTGGTCCCTCAACATTTCCAGGAACGACACACTGAGCAGCCTCTGAGCATCACCAGATGTGCTCCATCACCCTCTCCTCACAGGGACCAGAATAATTCTCAGTCTACTCTCAGCAAAACTCAAGTACTCCTCGATCTTCCAACGATGATCTAGGCCATGTACCTGCTCCCAGCCCAGCAAGACTCCCAATTCCACTCAGAAAGACAGACTTTGGAGGCCGGGAGGTGGCGCTGGAGGTAAGGTGCCTGCCTTGCCTGCGCTAACCTAGGACGGACCGCGATTCGATCCCCCGGTTCCCCATATGGTCCCCCATGCCTGCCAGGAGCGACTTCTGAGCATAGCCAGGAGTAACCCCTGAGCATCACCGGGTGTGGCCCAAAAACAAAACAAAACAAAAACAAACAAACAAAAAAAAGACTGACTTTCTCCTTCTTCCACACTATCGCCCCAAACCTTCCCTACATCCATTGTCTTCATGAAAGGATCCAATTCTGCCCTGAAAAATGGATACAGCTGAGAAACAGAGGCTCAGGGTCAGGGGAAAAAGTGAGCTAAACTGAGGATTAGAACATAGGTCTGGGCTCCTAGACAAATGTTTCATCAAGCTTTAGACAGTGTCTTTA
The DNA here is from genome assembly GCA_004027635.1 of Crocidura indochinensis. Lineage (NCBI taxonomy): Eukaryota > Metazoa > Chordata > Mammalia > Eulipotyphla > Soricidae > Crocidura > Crocidura indochinensis. The sequence goes on along the minus strand of PVKC010043001.1, from coordinate 1,605 downwards.
TGTTTCTGAGCCGCTTGGTGTATCAGTTGTCTCTTGCTGCATTAGAAATTGTCCTCCACCAGGCCCAATATATAGCTCAGTGGTCTGGAGCACAAGCTTTGCATGCTTAAGGCCTTAGTTCAGTCCCCTCCCACATGGTTTCCTGGAACCTCCAAGAACGTCTACCAAATTGGTCCTCACACACACATATTTACCCCAAATCTAGAGGCTTAAAACTACACAGTCTGTGTGGCAAGAATTAGGGGCCCCATATCAGGTCTCTCAAGCTGTGATAGAACTGGTGTCAGGCTGGGCTGTGACCTGACCAGGAGGAAGTTTGGTGGGGACAGAGCCAGGTGGTAGGAGAGAAGGCACCCGGCCATGTCCTAAGGTCTCACCTCTAATTCATATTTGCAGAAGGTTTCAACCCCCCTTCTATGATGTAGTCTGAGGGAGGTGGAAAAGAGGGTGGTGTTCAGTGTTCTAATGGGCTGCAGGGCTGAGGCCAGAAAGAGAGAGACCTCAGGATCATGAGTAGGTGAGAGGGTGGACACAGGTCTTGGTGACAGCCTTGGTGAGTCAGTAGACCCAGCGCAGAGGGTCACATTCCAATGAATTCTAGGAGTGAAGGAATCCCTTGGGGTTCCCTGGAGATGTATGGTACCCCAAATCTCCCTGATCCAGCCCTCATCTAAGACCTGCTCCCCCTAAAGGTGCCTAGTGAGAGGGACTAGGAAACACCAAGCCCTTGTCTGTGGCCCAAGAAAATGTGAAAGACCATGTTAACCTCAATCTATCACTAAGTATCATACTAGAATGAGACCTCAGTACATTCAGCTCCTTTGGAAAGACTGTCCACACACCCAGTTACACACTCATACAGACATGCACATTCACACATACATCTGCACATACGGTGACAGGCACATGCACATTTCTGCACACGTTTATTTACTCACACTCCACACATCTATGCATATCATATACACGTATACCCATCATCACATACTCACACCCACACCCCTTCATCCACTCACAAACTCCATTGTCCACATTCACATATACACACTCCCTCATCCACTCTCACACTTACACAACATTCTGTCATCTACACTCACACTCACTCATACACACACCTATACTTATTTACACACACACACACACACACACACACACACACACCTGTGAATACTGGATACCCTCGTAACATTTGGTCTCAATATTTATCGAGTTCCTTAGATGCTCCTCTGTTCTGTGCTGGGTTTTGGCTTCCCTCTGCATCTATTTCTGTCTCTGGCTTTGAAGTGGCCTTTGGCAGTGCTCAATGGACCATAAAGGAACCAGGTCAGGAAATGGTGCTAACTGCAAGACGAGCATCCTGGTCTTGAACCATGTCTCCAGACCCTTGTCACCATGTGCTCACCTCCATTTGCTCCTACTGGGCACACTGATAGATAGGGCCACGTGTTGGCCTCCTGGTCTGTGCCTCCAGCACAGCCAGTGTCCACATGAGCATATGGGCATGAACACTGCAAGGATGCCTCTGCCTATCTTTGCTTCTCAGGCACACACAATCTTGTAAATCCTTTTCCACCCGTTTTTTTCTGCAGGAGACAGAAAATGCTC
>PVKC010043000.1:0-11850 GCA_004027635.1 Crocidura indochinensis | reverse complement strand
TGACAGATCTGGAAGCAAATGTCAACTCATGAAATAATCCACACAGTGAAAAGGTGCAAGAATGGATTTAGAAATCCCAACACTAGGACCAGCAATCCCACCACACAGGCCTTCTGCACCTAAGAAGAAAAGCAGCTAAGTGGAGGAAGACAAAAGAATGAGAATCTTTCTTTCTGAAATACAAGCTTTTATTCACAAGAACCAGGCCATACCATTGGGTGAAGAAGGAATACCAAGTAAGGAATAATCCAATAATCCAATCATCAGATCACACCCTAGGGTGAACTATGAATATTGATTAGGGTAGGACCAGTAATCGAAGATGTGATGACATAACATGTGGAGAAAATAATATGTAATATTATTACATATTACATAAAATAATATGTAAAATTATTTTAAAAGAGCAAATACTATTGTTTTTATTTGTTGTCACTCAGGGGTTACTCCTGGCAGCCTCTTGGATCATATGGGATGCTGGGCATCGAAACCTGTTTGGCCACATGCAAGGCAAACACTCTACCTGCTGTGTTATGGTCAACCTCCCATATTTTATTGTTTTGTTTTGGGGGGCCACATCCTACAATGCTCAGAGGCTATTCCCAGCTCTGTGCTCAGGGTTCATTCCCAGGAATACTGGGAAATGATGTGATGCCTTGCATTAATGAATCAACCTGCACCTCTGTGTGGACATACTGCCAGACTGTCGGTTTCTTAAGCAGCTTTTAGTACACATTTAAAATGCTTATTTAGTGCATACCCAGGGCCAGTAACAGGCTAGAGCCATAGCAACAGAGAAGAAAGCTCCTGACAAGTTCATAGACTAAGGCAGGTACTTTTAAGATAAATAGTAATGCAAATAATTAAACCATTTCAGTGAGGCAAATGGTTTTTAATGCAGTATTTCAAAGAACTTGCCTTAGTCTGGAAACAAAAGAAATGTTAGAACTACTGTTAGTGGTAGTTGCTGGTCTTAATTAAATGAACATGTTGTTCAGAGCCAAGGTACCTGGGTCTCACGCAAATTTGGGGATGACCAGCTTGTCTCTGCTAATTTTCTGTACCACAGAAAAGTGAATAGTCCTAGAACTAAATTGACTATATTATAGCTGCACTCAGAAAGGGTTCGTAGAAAACCTGAAAAAAAATGAATCTTCTTGTTCTAATTCAGTTCAGTTGATAATTAGGGACAATTGCCCTTACTGCTTTCTATTCTTCCTTCTTTCCGTTATTCACTATTTAATCTAAAAGTTGTTAACCTGGAAAGAGAATTCACACACACAAATACACACACACACACACACACACACACACACACACAGGGGTCTGGGGGAAATGAGTGAGATAGACAGAGAGAGATATGGCGGGAGTGAGAGAGGGAGTGAGAAAGAGAGGGAGTGAGAGAGAGAGAAATCATTCTACACTTCTAAGTTAGAGTGATACAACTTGTAATTGGGTTTATAAGAGGCAGGGATGATATAGCTCAAAGAGAGATTCCATTTTCAGACTAAAATTCAAATCAGAAAGGATTTTTTCCCTTGCAATTTAGGTTTAATAAGTTCTAGTTCACTGTGAATTTACCAGGATGGCCAAAATGTTCCCTTAAGGTTGACTAAACTAACTACAAGCCTCTGACTTCTTTTTAGTAGAGCTGTTTCTTAAGGAAACTTGTAGTCCTGAATTTTTTTTTCTCTGTTCCTTTGAAATGTAAATCTCCTACCACCTAGGAATGTTTATTTCCAGGAACTAAGAGCTATTCTTTTCATATGTAATCAAGAACCAGCCCCGTCTCAGAGTGATTCTTGGAGACTCACTGAAGCATCAATTAGCAAGGCAAAGAGCTTAATCACATATCTTCCAATGTCCTGCAGCAGTTTACATTAGGTCATTTCACAACCTTTGTAATACTCTTGCTACTTTTTTTCTTCAGAACTGAGAAATCTTTCCCTTAATGCAATGTCTTTTGCCCTTACTGCAAGATTCTCTTTTCTCCTGTTGTAGTCTTAAATGTCTTCCCTTGACTATTTTACCTGCTCAGTGAAGTTTTGCTTTACACTGCACAGAGAGTGCTACTTCTCCCTAAGGTTATAAGGAACAAGATCAGATATTGCATTTATGCTAAAGGCTACAATTAAGCTTAAATCAAACATTATCAGAGAGGTACAATAATTTCTAGAGGGAAATTTTAGTCTTTAGGATTATGTCTATTCATAGAAAGCACAATATTTACATAACCAGAGTTATGAAGCACAGATATATATTAAAATTTATTGCATAATAGCTCAGATAGTTTTTGTCACTCAAAGGAGGGAAGCAAATGCTTAATTTAAATGAAAAGGAGTTAGAAATTGATGTTTAAAACTATGATATTTCCTTTATACACTGTAATATATAAGTGGGCATTTAGTTATAAGCAGTTTAAATGTTAAAGTTTGATCTTAATTTTCTCAAGAAAATATTAATTTTAATTTTAATATATTTTACTTTATCTTGCTCAATATCTTCATACCTCTAGATTTTAATATAGGTACATGCTGAACATTAAAAATTAAAATAGTAGCAGCAAACAGATGTTGTCTACCCTTCACACATGTGAGGCATATATTTATTTACTTCATTTATGTGTGTCATATATTGACTTATTTATTTGTGACTCAGATATGGTGAATCTAGATTAATACTGTGCATTGAAATTTTATGCAATGATAAAAAATGGTCCAATCATAAAACCATGTGTAGTTTTTGAGCATTCAAAATCAAACTAATTGGGATTTGATAGTAAAGCAAGTAGGATGCTTGCCTGGCATGAGACTTTGCCCTGGTTTAGTCCGAAGCACAACATATGTTCCCCCAAGTATCACCAGGAATATTCCCTGAGCACACTAAGTATGGTCCAACTTCCTGTCCCACCTCACTCCCTCCAACGAAGAAGAAAATCAAATCTATTCTTTCCTACTTCAGAGTTTCTATCGTTCTCTACCATTGGTTCCCAAATTTATTTGATCTAACATCTACTTTTCAGAAAGAAAAATAAATTAACTCAATACCCCCTGGAAATCTACCCGCTTTAATCAAACAAGCAGAAAGCTCTTCCTAGATTTATCCCAGATCTCTACCATACCCCCTGGATAGTTGTAGTGCCTCACAATAGTGTGAGGGTGGTAAGGGCCACTTTGAGAAGAACTGCTATAGATGATAACCAAAAATGCCTTCAAATATTGCTAAAACACCATCTGGGGATTTAAGGATTGACCACAGAAGGAAATATTGCTTTCATTTTATTTTAATTTTTGTACTGCCACAGATTAAACTCAGGGCCTTATACCTGAATGGAAGTGTTGTACTCAGTTCCTACATAAGCACTGCCTTTGATTATTCTGGTAGTTAAGATTCTGGTTACTTCCTCAGGTCATCTGTCTCCAAAACTCCTCAGTTCCAAAAGATTATATCCTGTGCTGAATAACTGAATATAGAATTAAGATATAAACTATAGCTATAAACTATGGATTAAGAAAGGAAGAGAAAATAACACATGAGGAGAAATGGAAAAAGAGGACAAATTCCTTTGGAGACCCCATAATCATTAATTTGACCCCTAAGCAGGCCATAGGGGTCACTCCCAATGATACTCTGCCAGCTGTACTGGAATGGTCTAATGCTGGGCCTGATATGTGATGCTGCTAAATTTTTTAATTAGGTATCTTGAGTTCTTACATATTTAACCTTGTGAAATGACCTTGTCTATATGTCTTAATGTGTTTGATTACTTAGAATTACTACCCATTTCAAGAGTTTCTAACTTCATATTATTTTGACATATTTAAAATGTATTTAAATAGTATCCTTAAATCTCACCCTAGTGAGAAAAAATATAGAAATAAAAATCTGTTCTTAATCTAGGAAGGGTCAAAGTTACATTTCATAATTCAAATTAAAATAAATGAACCCAGTAAAGATAGAAAAAGCAGATGTATGGCAGCAGCTAGGGAGGAGGGAGAGAGCATCATTTATTGACATTATCCTGGACCTTTATATTGAAACAGCAGTCAGTCTTATGAAAAACATGTCCAGACTCATAAATTGTGATTTCTAATTTCTGAGCTGACATGTTTATAAACTGTGGCCATCAGCAGTGAGTGCCCCTTCATTTTGAACGTTCTCATTTAATTTTATTAGGGCATTTACTCTATTCAGATTTTTTTTCTTTGATCTAGCATTAAGAATTTTTAAAAATGGTTAGACTAGAGAGAGTATAAAAGGTTGGGCACCTTTGCCTTTCATGTGGCTGCCCTTGCTTCAGTCAGTCCTTTAGCATCATATGTGGTTCTCTGAGCAATTTGGAAGTAATCCCTGAGCATAGCCCAGTCTAGCCCTTGCATCCCCTAAAAAGAATAAAAAATAAATAAATTATATGAGTGATGGGCTTGTATCAATACTATGAACACAGCTAGATAAACATCTCTTTAAATTTTTTTACATGTCGTCTAGAATTTAGTAAATTATTGTTTTATTATAGTTAAGGTCTACAACTACAAACATATGCATTTATATATATGTATATATATACATATATATATATAACTACCTATGTTTTTCCAGAACACAGGACATATTCATTTTTGAGGAGATATTTCTATTATCTGAAAATTTCTACTCAAGCATACCAAAATAGAATTTATAGCAGTTTTTTAAATTCAAAATTTGAAACATTGGAGCTGGAAAGTTTCTGGGAATCAAACCCTGAACCTCACCCATATAAAAAATATATTCTCCTCTGAGCTATCGCCCCTCACACTAAAACACTTTGAAAACAGGTCAGTGTGTACTCACTAAAGACACAACTCTTTTATTCTCTTTATTACCACTGAGAATATCATTCTGTCTTTAGAGCTTATTGGAACTCTTTTAAATATAGTGCTGTGGATGATACTAAGGAGAATATATTTTGATTTAACAGTTATCAGATGTCATTTATTGTGATTGTTAGTTAAATAGTATAAAAACAATTGTACCAAAGGGATGAGAAAGAGAAAGATTCAGGGGTGGGTGGGTACATACCTTGCATGCTTGAGTCACTCTCTGGCCCTTAGGCTTCCCCAACCCTCTTATCCTCACTGACTGGTATAGTCCTGATAGCCTCTAGCACCACTGGGCCCAAGCAGCCACACATAGCAGGGCAGGTTCTCCAAGCTATTAAGCCTCCAATGCACACCAGGCCAATTAGCACTGAGAGTGACCCCTATGTCTCCAGTCCAGATGGGAAGTCTTTTTGGAGAAATAGTAACACAAAGTTAGCCTTGAACGTGGCTAACTCAGATTTGATCCTAGCATCCCATGTGGTCCATTGATTTCACCAGGAGTAATCTCTGAGCCAAAACCAAAGTAACATTTTTATTACTCAAAAGTCTTGCTATTCTATAAATATGTTCTTGATTTAAAATTAGTAGTTACTGTGCTTCAGAGCAAAATATGAAGGAGAGAAATGCCCTTAACCTAAGCTACAAGGAAACTTTGACACTGTAGCAATTTGAGGACTACTACTTTGAAAATTGTAAACCTTCTAAATAGAGACAGTACTATTGCTGATTGTGTTAATTAGTTTGAATATAGTAATCATTTCACTGTATACATTTCACTGTAAAAACATCATGTTGCTTACTACATATGTATGGTGTATATATATTTGTGGACTTTTTGTTTGTTTATTTGCTTTTGCCACATCCAACATTAGCTCTGCACACAGGAATAATTCCTGGCTGTGCTTGGTGGACCATATGGAATGCCTGGAATCAAACCTAGGTTGGCTCTGTGCAAGTCAAGTGCCCTATCTGCTGTACTATCACTTTGGTCCGATGTGTGTGGATGTGTGTGTTCTTTAAAAATGCTGCTTTGGAGAGGGGTAGGGATTATGAAAAATACAATGACATATTTAAGTAATATTAGGAATTTAAATGTAGGGGGGTAGACAAGGAATTGCACATTATCAGTGAAGTTGTTGCAAAGTATTTGAGAATCAAGAGAAAAAACACAACTGATAGAACACATCCCTTAGAAAGAGGAGAAATAATGCATGTTCTAGGGTGAACTTGAGCTTGAAGGTAAGCAAATAAGCAAAGAGGCATAGATGACTGTTCAAGGAAGAATATGGGCTTGAAAAAGCAAGCCTCAAAAAGCATTCATAATACAAAAATACTTGAGATAAGCTTCATGTTTTGAAACTTTAAGAGGGAGGTTATTTTAGAAAATGTAGAAAGCAAGCTTGCCATTTCTAACTTGTTCTTTTCTTCTGGGAGGGGGCTTCAGCAGAAGTGATCAGGCCAAAGCCGCCCCCCTGTGGTAAGGCCATGTTTAGGTTTGAAGCTGCAGCATCTCTTGGCCAGCAGGGGTATACCTAGAGATGCAGGGGATGGAACTTGCTGCCCCATGTGTGGAAAACATGATCTCTCCCAATGAAGGAACATATTCCCATTAGATTTAGAGTATTTATGGCACTAATGATGTTGCAACAATAATTTCAATTTGGGAACAGAAACATATGACAAAGGTAAGTGCAGATACATTAAATAAAACTCTGTTTAATTACGAACCAATTATGTTCCATTCTGAAAACAAACCTTTCAGAATATTTAGTACAGATGGAAATTAATATTGGAAGTGATTACATAGGTGATGAAATTGTTCTAAAAAAAGATATGATAAGGCATCTCAGAGACAGTCACAAAAACTTCTGCCATGCCTTTCCTTAACGAATAATTTTAATAGGCAGAGTTTCTAAAATCCTGAAACCAGGGTTCCTTCTGGAAGAAGTTGGGATTAACTGTCCTAAGAACTGTTGGAGAAGGAATGAATTACTCTAAAAATGCCACTTTGACCAGCAGAGTGAGAAATTTCCTTTTCTCTGCCTTTTACTAATGATGCTCCTCATTGGCAGTTGAAGTCAGATGAAATTTGAGAAAAATGCTTCTGGTAGAGTCAAGTCCAATGTGGTATAAAATGTGGAAAAGAAAAAAAAAATATTTGAAAACAAGCAAAGGAACAATTGACAATCTTTATTTTTAGTATCTTGATAACTCTGTGAAGACAAAGCAAATTAGATTCTTATGTGAGAACCTTTGTAGAACTTTTAGTGCTTTAGGATAAATTTCACTTAAAATATTACAGAGACTAAGACCCATGATCTAGATATAAAATACCTGTAAATTCAAGAGCTTTTATCTCAGCGGTTTTAAATGTAGGAAGATTTTGCTTGACTTGAAGTAATTGGGTTTGACATTACTCTCATAATATAGACAATTGTCAAGAATTCCCTGCACAGACATACTCATGAAAGATTTAGAATTCATTTTATTTCTAATTAAATATTTCTTCTTTTAGATTCATTGATTTTTTTATTTTTTAAGACATGGAGTAGTAATAAAATGAGATATATTTAGGAATTCACCATTGTTATAAGACAGAATGTCATGTAAAATACAATTCTTTTTCACAAAGTAATAGACACTTGTCCATGAAGATGTTAAATATTACTGTTCTAATAAAATTATAACATGTGCAATTGTGGCGAGTCTTGTTGAAGTTCTTACATTGTCTATTATTCCTTTCTCTCTGAATCCTAATGAAATTTTATTTAGGAAAAATATATTTTATATTCTCAGGCCAAAAAGATAACATGGTGGTTAACAAAATTGTCTTTCAATTTTGGCACTCTGTAAGGCTCCCTGAGAAATGCTAGGAGTTATCCTTGAGCAAACTCGTTTTCATTTTCTTTTCCATGTTTATTCTGTTTATATTTTTAAGTGTTGTCCTAGATATTCTATCCTTTTTTATTCAATTGTAAATGACATAGTTTTTCCCACTAATTCTTGAGTAGAAATACATTTTCATATATTAGTTTTCCTGCTTCTTATTCATCTTTACTTATAGTTTCTAGTAGATTTGCAAAGAGTCTCTGGAGTTTTCTATGTGTTATCAAGTGGAAAATACTTATATTTTCCTTCTTTTTCAATTTGGATTATTTTCATAGCCTTTTCCCCCGATTGTTCTGGCTACAATTTCTAAACTATGTTAAAAATAGTTATAAGAGTAAAAATCTTTTACTTATTCTGATTTCAAACTATTATATTTTCATCACTGAAAACATTGTACTGATAATGTTATCTATAGTTTTGTCATATGTGGTATTTATTATTTTGAGGTATATTTCTTCTACAACAAATTTACTGAGATTTCTGCCATAAATTGATTTCGAATCTACCTCCCAATTTTTTCAGTTTCTACTGATATGAGAATGTGATTTTATCTTTTGTTATTTTAATGTAGTATATTTCATTCATTTAATGCACATATTGGGTTGTACTGCTTGTATTTTTACAATTAACCCCACTTGATTTCTTTGATATACAGTTATGTTTAATTCATCACAATTATGTTGAAAAATTTTCAGACATGTTTATTAGTAATATTGTCTATGCTTTTTGTGTTTATTCTTGCCTGTTTTGGAGTCAGGGAAGTTTTGGGAGTCATGGAATTTGTGCGGTAGCATAACATCTTCAATTTAGTTCTTTGCTATGAATGTCATTTCTTGTACAAATATGTTTAATCTCCATATTTTAGTGTTTTTTATCACTATACTGTGGTTGATTACTAACTTCATATCTTTGTGGTCAGCAAAGATGGCTGGCATGATATTAATATTCATATGTTTATTGGAGTATTTTTTATCCCAACATATTACCTAACATGAAAATATTCTATGTATACTTGAGAAGAGTGTTTATTCATCTAAATTGGGATGGGAATTTCTGTACACAACTGTTATGTCAATTATTTCATTTAAGGCCACTGCATTCTTGTTAATATTATGCCAAAATGTTATATATATCCTTTGCTGTTAGTTATGTGTGGCAATCCCTAGTATTTGGCTCCTATCTGTGTATTGCTGTTAGGGTGTGTTTTGTCAACTAGTATTAGCATGAATGTAGGGAAAGGGGAACTTTTATTCACTGCTGGTGTGAATGTCTGTTCAGTCTTTTTGGAAAGTAATATGAATGTATCTCCCAAAACTAGAAATTGAGATTTCATATTACCCTGTAATACCACTTATTGGCATCTATCCCAAAGACCCAAAAGCTCTATTTAGAAAAGAAATCTTCATATGTCCACTGCAGCACTATTCACAATAACCAAAATCTGGGTAGAAAAAAAACAAACTCAACTGTCCAAAAATGGATGATTGAGTTAAAAACTGTGGTACATATGAACAATGAATTACAGCTAGACTTCAAGAAAAGATGATATTAGCCCCTTATCTGATGGCTATTGGGTGAATAGTGTCTCCCATTCTATGGGAGGCTTTTGTATCCTAGGCACTATTTCCTTTAAAGTGGAGAAGTCTCTCAGTTTAATATATTTTCATCGGTTTATATTCCCATCTGCTTTCATTTGTTTGGAGAGTGCTTTTTCCCTCCTTGAAGATGCCTTTAGTCTCAATGTCATGGAGTGTTTTACCTACATGTTGTTCTATATACCTTCTGGTTTCAGGTCTGATATCAAGGTCTTTAATTCATTTGAATTTGACCTTTGTGCATGGTGTTAGATAGGGATCTGAGTTCACTTTTTTGCAGGTGGTGGACCAGTTGTCCCAAAACCACTTGTTGAAGAGGCTTTCCTTGCTCCATTTTGAATGTTTTACACCTTTATAAAAAATTAATTGATTATATGTCTGAGGAACATTCTCTGAATACTCAATTATATTCCACTAATCTGAAGAGCTGTCTTTATTCCAATACTATGCTGTTTTAATAACTATTGCTTCATAATACAATTTAAAATTGGGGAAAGTGATGTCTCCCATATTCCTTTTCCCAAGGATTGCTTTAGCTATTCATGGGTGATATTGTTCTAAATGAATTTCAGGAGTGTTTGAGCCACTTATTTGAAGAATATCAACGGTATCTTTAGGGGGATTGTATTAAATCTGTACAATGCTTTGGAGGAAGAAATGAACAGACACTTCTTCAAAAAAGAAATACAGGGCCTGGAGTGGTGGCACAAGCAGTATGCCGTCTGCCTTGCACACACTAGCCTAGGACGGACCACAGTTTGATCACCCAAGCATCCCATATGGTCCCCCAAGCTAGGAGCGATTTCTGAGCGCATAGTCAGGTGTAACCCCTGAGTGTCACAGGGTGTGGCTCAAAAAATACAAAGACAGAAACAAAACCCAAAAGCATAAAAGAAATACAAATGGCCAAAAGACACATGAAAGAAAGCTCCACATCACTAATATTAAGGGACATGCAAATCAAAACAACTATGAGGTACCATCTCATGCCATAGACACTAGCACACATCACAATGAACAAGAACAATCCGTGCTGGCAGGGATGTGGAGAGAATGGAACTCTTATTCCCTACTGGTGGGAATGCCATTTAGTCCAGCTTTTATGGAAGCAATATGGAGATTCCTCAATAAATTGTAAATTGAGCCCCCATATGATCCAGTTATACTATTCCTAGGGATATGCCCTAGGAATACAAAAATACAATTCAAAAATTCCTTCCTCACACCTGTATTCATTACAGTGCTACTTACAATAGCCAGATCTGGAAACAAACAAGATGCCCTTCAACAGACGAATGGCTAAAGAAGCTGTGATACAAATACACAGTGGAATATTATGCAACCATTAGGAGAGATGGAATCATGAAATTTTCCTATTTGTGGATATACATGGAATTTATTTTGATGCATGAAATAAGTCAGAGGGAAAGAGATAGACACAGAATAGTCTCACCCATATATGGGTTTTAAGAAAAATTAAAAACATTATTGTAATAATGTCCAAAGACTCTAGAGATGAGGCTCTCATAAGAACCGGCTCATAATATGAAGCTCACCACAAAGAGTGGTGAGTGCAGTTAGGGAAATAACTACACGAACAACTAGCATGACAATCTTAATGAGTGAGAGAAATAGAAAATCTGTCTCAAATGCAGACAGGGTTAGGGACAGGGGTAGGAGGGTCTTTGGTGGTGGCAATGTTACACTGGTGAAGGGGGGGCATTCTGATTATGACTGAAACCCAACTACAATCATGCTTGTAATTATAGTCTTTAATTAAAGATTTATAAAGAAAGAAAAATTACCAAGAAAAAGAAAAGATGAAATCATAAACTCTGTTGCTGGCTGATGGATCTGGAGAGTATCATGTTGAGTGAATTTAGTCAGAAGGACAGACACAGAATGATTTCTCTCATACTTATATAGAAAGAAAGACACACACACACACACACACACACACACATATATATATATATATATATATATATATATATATATATATATATATATATATATATATATATATATATATATATATATATATATATATATATATATAAAGAAAGCTAGTAAGGAAATAGCAAATCCTGAAAGCAACAAAACTGAGAACTGGTCTTTTTTAGGAAGTTTACTGCATGGCAGAGAAAAGGGACATAGGACAGGGAGGAGGATACTGGGATAACAGTAGAGGAAAGTGGTCACTTTGGTGGAGTTGTAGTACTGGAATGTGTTATGGAGGAAATCCTCTCAATAATAGTATTGTGAACTAGAGTGCCTAAAATTTAAGTTAAAAAAAGAAAAATAAATAAAAATAAATGAAAATAAATGGAAAAAAACACACACAAAGCAACCAAGTAATAATGTGGGTGGAAAGGAGGAGCACTTGGGACATTGATGATGGGAATGCTGCACTGGTGAAAGGGAGCATTCTTTACATGACTGAAACCCAACTACAATCAGACTTGAAATCAAGGTGTTTAAATAAAGATATCCAAAAAATAAAAAAG
>PVKC010042999.1:0-11862 GCA_004027635.1 Crocidura indochinensis | reverse complement strand
AGCCAGGAGTAACCCCTGAGCGTCACCGGATGTGGCCCAAAAACAAACAAAAAAAAAATCTAACTCCGTCAAAAAAACGTGGAGAAGAAATGAACAATCAAGGGGCCCGGGAGATAGCATGGAGGTAAGGCGTTTGCCTGTCATGCAAAAGGTCATCGGTTCGAATCCCGTTGCCCCATATGGTCCCCCGTGCCTGCCAGGAGCAATTTATGAGCATGGAGCCAGGAGTAACCCCTGAGCACTGCCGGGTGTGACCCAAAAACCACACACAAAAAAAATGAACAATCACTTCCTCAAAGAAAAAATAAAAATGGCCAAAAGACACATGAAAAAATGTTCCATATCACTAATCATCAGGGAGATGCAAATCAAAACAACAATGGGGTACCATCTCACACCACAGAAATTGGCACACAGCACAAAGAACAAGAACAAGCAGTGCTGATGGGGATGTGGGAAGGAATTCTCATTCATTGCTGGTGGGAATGCTGTCTATTCCAGCCTTTATGGAAAACTATATGGAGATTCCTCCAAAAAAAAAGGAAATTTAGCTCCCATATGATCCTTCTATGCCACTCTGAGGGGTATAACCTAGGAACACAAAAATACAATTCAAAAATCCCTTCTTCACACCTATATTCATTGCAGCAATATTTACAATAGCCAGACTCTGAAAACAACCAAGATATCCTTCAACAGAGGAATGGCTAAAGAAACTGTGGTACATATACACATTGGAATATTATGCAACCATCAGGAGAAATGAAGTCATGAAATTTTCCTATACATGGAATCTATTATGCTGAGTGAAATAAGTCAGAAGGAGAGAGACAGACACAGAATAGTCTCACTAATTTATGGGTTTTAAAAAATTAATGACATTATTGTAATAAGGCCAGAGACAATAGAGATAGGGCCGAAAGGACTGGCTCACAATATGAAGCTCACCACAAAGAATGGTGATTGCTATTAGGGAAATAACTACACTAACAACTATCATGCAATATTAATGAGTGAGAGAAGGAAAATACCTGTCTCAAATGCAGGCAGAGGTGAGGGAGGAGAGAGGAGAGCATTGGTTGTGGGAAGGTTGCACTTGTGAAGGGGGTGTTCTGTTTATGACTGAAACCCAACTACAATCATGCTTGGAATTATGGTGCTTAAATAAAGATTTTATAAAATTAAAAAAGTGGAGAAGGAAGATACACTGTAGACCTAGGACATAGTGTGTCATATATATAAATCTATCTTTTTGTCTATATTATATACACAGACACCATCATACATGTACACACAGCAGAATATTATTGCCCTCAAAAATTGAGAAAGTTCTCTAAGTACAATGTGTTAAGTGGAACATCAGAGAGGTAAAAAAGAAATAGTATGCAATAGTGCTTTATAGGGAATCTTAAAGTTTAATTTGTAGGAATCGAGTAAAATGCTTTTGGGGAACTCTGAGTTAGTGGCAAAAATTAGGGAGGTGTTGTTTAAAATTAAAAACATTTCCCTTATGAATAATCTGGGAATATAATATCTAGCCTAGTGGATACAGCTACCTGTACTGCATATATAAGTGAGTAGATCTTAAATAATTGGAGATCTTAAGATCTTGGCTCCTCCTAACGTGAACAGTTACTTGAAACCAGACTTAGCTCTAAAAGTATTCCCAATACAAGAACTCTTCCAAGACCTCCCTGCTACAAATCTTTTGCCAATTGCAAGATGGTGAGGGTGTGTGATGAAAGGTGCCCGGGAACCTACAAACCACAAGAAAATCTCAAAAGACAATGGGGAAACCTATGCTTCCATCATAAGTATAAGACCTGTAATACACTACCTCTTTACCTGCTTTTCCCCAAATGTAAGGTAGTCTCTTGCATCATTTTGTTCCTTTAATTACTTGGTTATTTCATTTTTTAAAAAAATGTTTATTCTTCATATATGTGTGAGAACGTATATTTTTCTTTCTATTTTTATCTTTTTGGATGTGTGACCTATCTCTGTTTTCTTCTCTTTCCACCCCCAAATGCACCGGCAATATAATGGTGCACCATTTCTCCCTGCAAAGACACACTAAAAAAGGGGGAAATCTTACGTATAAAAGTGAGCTCTTCTCTACTAGGGATAAGAACTCAATGCAGGCATATCACCCACCTGGAAAATATGTCATGTGGACCCAACTTAGACCCCAGATGATTAGACACCATCCGTCCAGCCTTGAACCCTGGATCCCAGACATAGAAATGACACAGTTCTTCACAACAGCTACAGGAAATAAATCCCATCTGAAACATCCTTGATACTGCTGGGACATCAATAAGTGCCAGCTCTAATATGATATCCTGACAAGGAAAATGGGAACAATTGACCTAAGAGCAGGTTATCCTACCTCACCAGCTAACGATAAGACAGAATCAGAAGACATGTCACCCTTTGGTCTGTACGAAAGTCAAGATCGCGATTTACAGATGACTGGCTGATAGAACCATGACCGGACTGTATGTATCCTGGGACCAATAGAAAAGCCCCAGTCTAGCTGGTATAGATACCAAGATCTTTAGATACGGTGATCTGATTTTATCACCCAGGAGGAAGCAAAAGCCTTCCAAACACCACGAAAACACCAAGAGAAGAATAAATGAGCCTGTACGGAATCGAGAGTTAATCCCATGACAATATACTCTAAGGGTGGAGAAAACCTGTATCTCTTAGGCCAAGGGAATTCCTCTTTGAACGACCCAATATTTACTGTGCCTGTGCAGGAGGAAAAAAAAAGACATAAAATAATTTTTCTCCCTTTTTTTTATTTATTTTATTTTACTTTAATTTTTTTATTTATATAGCTTTTGTCGATTGCTTTGGAGTGGTTATTAAAGATGATGTCTCTGTTTACATATATATAAAATATATAATATTATATGTATAATATATATATTTATATATATATATCCCTCCTTTCTCTTCTTTATGTGCTCTGCCAAGTTTTTACCTCAAGATCATGGCTTGTATGTGGTGCTTACCTTTATTGCCGGAATGCTCACTGGATATATTATTTCATGTGACACTCCTTTTTGAACTGCTGGAGTGATTCACCACTGTCCCCTGCATCTCTCAAACCGAGGATGAGAGCCTCTAGAAGGACCCCGCCCATTTTCGGGGTATTTGATTTTTACTCCAGTGTATTACTTTTCCCTTCTTCAAACAAAACCATGTAACAGGATCTATCTAGTCCAGACCCCCAATTACAGGAGGAAATAAGGGAGCTATCAAGTCCACACAGGTGTAAGACCACTGGGTAGCAAGTTAGACACAGAGGAGATCACATACTCTTGCAGGCCTGGGACTGAAGGAGGTAGATACGGGAGATAGGATGGGAACGGAGGTGTAGGGAGAACTATTTGGTGAAGGGAATTCCACGGATATTGTTATCATGTACCTAAAATATTATTGTCAACAAGAGCCTTCTTTACATGCAAAAATTAGGGGTGAGGGGAGGACAACTTCGGTGGTGGGAATTCCCCTGATTCAATATTAATATGTACTTAAAATATTGCTGTGAAAGATATGTAACCCACTTTGCTCAAAAAAAAAAAAAAAAAAAAAGAAAAGAAAAACCCCAGTCTAGGGTTTGAGCTACGACCTGCACAACAACCATGATCTCCAGTTCCAAAGGTCCGTCTGAGACAATTGCAACGGAATGGGTCTTTTAGAAACACAACGAAAGACGCTATCCTAGGCTCCATCCTAGGATCAGTGCAAAGACCAAGACCACCAACCACAGAAGACGGATTAAAATGACACTGAGGGAACAGAGCTTCTAGAACCACAAAGAAAAACTTCATCATAAGTTCCACTCCTGGACCTGTGCAGATACTGAGATCGCTAGATACAGAGGTCTAATTTTATCACCCAGGACCAAAGAAGAAGTCTTCCAAACACCAGGAAAGCACCAAGCAGAGAGTAAATGAACCTGAAAGGAGTCTATAGTCTAGCCCACGACAGTATACTTCAAGGGGAGAAAAACCCTGTAGCTCTTAGGCCAAGGGAATTCCTTTTTGAATGACCCCAATATTTACTGTGCCAGTGCAGGAGGGAAAAAAAAGGCAAAAAACACAAAACATGTTTTACTTTTATTTATTTTTTTATTTACCTATCTAGTTTTTGTCAATTTCTTTGTTTTGGTGTGGTTATTGAAGTTGTTGTCTCCATTTATATTTATTTATTTTTCTTTTCTTTTCTTTATGTGCTCTGCCATGTTTTTTTTATCTCAAGACCATGGCTTTTTTGTGGTGCTTATTTTTATTGTTGGAGTGCTCACTGGATATTTTATTTGACACTTCTTTTTGTACTGTTGGGATGTTTCACCTTCTTTTTCCCCTTTGTCTCTCAAACCGATGATGAGAGCCTCTAGAGAAGGACTCCGCCCATTTTCAGTATATTTGATTTTTACCCCAGTTTATTACTTTTCTCTTCTTCAAACAAAACCACAAAACTTGATCTAGTTCCACCTCCCAGTTAGAGGGGAAATAAGGGAGGTACCAAGACCAAACAGGTGTAAGACTACTAAGTAGTAAGCTAGGCACAGAGGGGACCACATATTCTAGCAGCCCCGGGGGTGAGGGAGGAGGATATAGGAGGTAGGATGGGAATGGAGGTGTAGGGAGGACAACTCGGTGATGGGAATCCCCCTGATTTTATGTAAATATGTACCTAAAATATTATTGTCAACAATATGTAAGCCACTATGATCAAAATAAAAATTATATTAAAAAATAAAATAAATGTTGGAGTATGAGAACACTGAAGATGGGAGATGACACTGGTGTTGAAATATTATATGCCTAAAACTCAACTATCAATCACTTTGTAAATCACCATTATTTAGCTAAATGAAAAAGTATTAAAAAAGTGATGAATATTGTGTAAGATGCTAACATGTTAGCTAACATTATGTGGCCAAATATACACAATATAAAAGCTAACCAAATCAGTGCATTATAGACTTTAAACACTTTCAATTTATATGTCAATTATATTTTAGTAAACTTGAGGGAAAGCCATTTAACCTTTCCCATAAAGCTTTTTGTGATAATAGTTGCAAATCTGAATTGCAGGTGGTGCAAAAATATGATAGAACTGGTTATTATTATTATTATTATGTTATACTTATTTCCCATCAAAAGCACAAATAGAGGGGATGAAGAAATAATACAGTGAGTGGTTAGGGAATTAGCTTTGCATGTGGCTGACCAGAACTAATCATATTAATTAATTAATTAATTAATGTGACTAATCTGGCTAATCAAACCAGGGTTTGACCCCTGGCATCCTATATGGTCCCTGAGCAATCCCAGGAGTAATTCCTGAGTGAAGAGCCAGGAATAACTCCTGAGCACTTCCAGGTGAGGCACCCCCAAAAAATAAATAAATAAAGTACAAATTAAAAGTTCAAAGGAGGGGGCCAGAGCGGGGGTGCAAGTGGTAGGGCATTTGCCTTGCACACAACTGACCTAGGATGGACTGTGGTTCAATCCCCTGGTGTCCTATATGGTCCCCCCAAGCCAGGGGTATTTCTGAGCGCATAACCAGGAGTAGCCTCTGAGTGTCACTGGGTGTGGGTCCCCTCCCAAAAACAGAGTCTTCCTAAAACATCAAGATATATAAAGTGAAAATTCCTGAAAAAAATTATTTGTCAGCTTTTATGGCAACTGGTGAATTAGGCTGAATTTTTTCAAAGAAGCTGCTTTGTCCTTTCCTGGAATATTCTGAAGATTGGTATCGCCTAGAAAGGACTGGGAACTTTCTAAACTAAATCCTCTGGAGAATTAGAAATAGACGTCAAGAAAATCAAATTCTTTTCTTATTTATTCTCTCCTTCACCCACCCAAGCCCTAATCTAGATATAAACCATAATGAAACCTTCCCAAGAGAGAGATGAGAGCCTGAAAAATCAAAAAACTATGTTTGATCTTGAAAATACGTCTGTAGCATTACACATAACATGTTTAATTGCCTAAAGGAATGAAAGGAAAGTGAAGACTAAGCAGAATGACTTAAAAACACTCCTCAGCTCATTAAGGGAATGTTGGATTACAATTTCTTCTCTTGCTGATCCAAAGACAGATGGCAAGCTGAAGTGTTCAGAATACGTAAAATTTACAGGCAACCAAAGAACAGTCACAGAGCTTTCAGCTAACCATGAATGTGTTTATGAGGAGTTTGGCCTCAGGTAAAATCATCAGAGTAAAGTCTGGGTTTGATTTCTTTACTGTTTTCTGAATCACATCTTTTAAGCATTGAGCTTCCAGCTGTTCATTTATTTATTTATTTATTTATTGTGAATCACCATTTGCTTTGAGATAAAGCTACAAAGTTGTTCGTGATAGAGCTTGTTATACAATGTCCAACTCCCATCTCTTCAAAAATGCACATTTCCCCCACCAATGTCCCCAGTTCGCTTCCCACCCTCCACCCCTATCTGCCTCTCCAACAGACACTTCAGATACCTCTCTTTCTTCCTTTCTCTCTCTATCTATACCTCTCTCCCCCTCTATGGTATTTCTCTCTCTCCCTCTCTCTCTCTCTCTTTCTCTCTCTCTCTCTCCCTATTTTCCTTCTAGACACTGTGGTTTACAATATTTCTACTGAAGGGCTATCATGCCTATCATTTTCTACTTTCAGCACCTAGTTCTTATCCAGAGTGGTCATTTCCAACTGTTGTCATAATAGTTCTTCTCTATCCTCACTGCACTCCCCCATTCTTTATGGCAAGCTTCCTACCATGGACCAGTCCTCCTGAGGACTGTTTATTCTTTCTTGGCTTACAGATTCTTAAGATTCTGTGATGTCTCACCATCTTCAGAGTACCCCAAATCTTCAGACTACCCCTACAAAATTCACATGCACCTAATTCATGTTGGATACTGTACTTGTTACAATCTTCAACTTTAAGGATTCCATAGTAAGAAGGAAGTAAAAAATAAAAAGTCAAGCAAAACTTTTGCCTGAATTCTGAGCAGACAAAAGAAATATCTAGTAGGTAAAACTAACCTTGAAAAATAAAGGTTAGAGTCTCTTTGATTTATAAGAAATCTATTACTGTTAAGTTCATTTAATTAATTAGTTTCAAAGAACTCATCTAGCATCTAACCAAAGTCATGAAAAGAAGCTGTAAATGGTTTTGCTGATGGAACAACAAAAGGAATTCTGATAGCAATAGTTGTGAATGAAGTATTTTGTATGAATCTAAATTTTAATCTGTTATTAATCAAGATAAATAAAGTTGGAACCAGATGGTTCAACTGCATTTTCAGTAGGGTTCATGTTATCTATCAGTGCAATAAATGGGATATAAGATCTTATCAGGAATGGAAACCAGCAGACCAGAGAGAGTGAGTAAGCATGGAGGACTCTTGCATTGCATGCAGTCAAACTAGATTTTGATCCCCAACACTCCAGTATTAAGCCCTGAATATCCTCAGGTTATTCCCCCAAACAAAAACAAAGAATAGAAAGCAAGAATCAACTTTTACTTAGCATCCTTTGAACCTCTAGGGCCTCCTCGTGTCTTATTTCATAAAAACTAATCATTAAATTCTTAGTATACTTTTTGACATTCTACTAGATATTAAATACCAGAGTGACTACATAATGAAGCAAGCACTAAGAAGTCACACTAATTTGTACAAATGTCTATTCATCTCTTAGTGGCCTCTATCTCTTCTTTTCTCTAATGAACATGAAAAAAGCAAATGCCTAAAGTAAAATTTACCAGTTTTTCCAACCCACAGGAATTATTTTGCTAACAGGAATTAAAAATCAAATTAAGACAATGCTAACTGTAATATGAATAGGTTTTGTAGGAATACATAAAACAGCTGACACCAGTTGTTGACATTGGTTTACATATTTGTGACCTTCTCATCTTTATTGCCCCAGAGCTCGCATTTAGAAGTCCAAAAATCTAGGAATGTGCTCTCTCCTAGAGTCCTAGGGAGATCCTCTGCCTCTCCCATATCCTGGGGTCCCCTGCCATCTTAGATTTCTTTGACTTGTGGATGTATCATGCCGTCTCTTGCTTGAGTGTGACAGCTGTGTGCCCTTGTCTTCATGTCTCTCTCTCCTTAAAGGACACCAGTCATCCTGGAAGAGGAAGTCACTCTGATCCAATATGACCTCATCTGAATTAGCTCTATCTCTAATGATTTTATTTCTAAATGAATCATGTTTTGGGTTTGAGGGGGTAGGGATTCAGTAGCCATTTGTTAGTAAATCAATGTGTATAAGCTGAACCACTGTATTGAGCCATAGTCATCAATACCCTTGAGAGAGTGTCTGCTTTCACCTTCGTACTTCCCAAATAGAAATTCAATACTTAGTCTCATGCACTATAATAATTACAACTAATATTTATTTTAAGACACAGAAAGATGAATTCAAATAAATAGGCAGCTCTTGCCACCACATATTCCTAAATCATATTAAGACTTACTTAACACCTACTTAGTATGAGTCCCATAATAACAACATAATATTTTCAATTTTAATAACTGATCTATCTTTCCTATTCCAACTCAATGAAACCAAACAGTTCAATGAAGAAAAAAAAATGTTCTAGTGAAAGCATAACTGGAAATAGGCATAAATTTCATTTTTATTTTACCAATGATGGCACTAACATTCTTTTGATCAGGATGAATCCATAGAAGGGCTTTCTGGCTCTTGTCTTAAATGGCTTCGTTAGAGTATTGTAATCCAACTGCAAAAAGTACTTTTTCCTTACACCTTACATTAATTAAAACAGAAAGAACATTCACAGATCGAAGAGCCTAGCTCTGTTGTTAAGTGGTTATGGCCCTGATTGAATCACTGAGAGCCAATAATCCTCTATGAGGTGAAGTAAGAGATACAAAAGTGCTGCAAAAGCAAAGAAAGGTGAAAATGTTCGCTCCAGGGCCAGTGCTCTTAAAAATAAAGCTCAGTGAAAAGTGGGGGTCGGGGGGAGAGACTTGCCACCCTTGATAATGGGAAAATGCTGAGAGAGGCAGCATTAAATAATGCGACTCAATGAAGGGCATCCCTGTTCTCGACCGCCCTGTTTCATTATTTAATGGACAGAGATGAGATTGCTAAATGGGGGAATGGGGGGTGCATCAGCTAGAATGTTTTCTCAAATGTACCAACTTCCCTATCAGAAATGTTTCCCTCTCCCCATCTTCATCTATCTAAATAATATTGAAAGTCATATATTTTCACTATGCATATTTATGAAATTATTTTATGACAGCTTAATGACTTAACAGCGCTAAGGAATTGGACATCTGGTTAATGGATTTTTTTTATCCAAATACATGAGAACTGCCCTCCTCACAGGATCACAGTCTTTTCCGTATATCTCTTATTTATTCCATAGGACTATATTTAGAATCTTCATTATACTAAACCTCAAATCAAGAAGCTAATTATTAACAAAATGTTAAAATTTGGAAAGTTTATGAAAAATATCTTCCTGACTCTAATTAGCTCGGGGAAAAAAATGCCTCCCATCATTTCACACTATCTAAAACCAGATATTTGTAGTACTTATGAGAAATTGTATCTGATTAAATGTTACCGGGATCAGGAAAATCGCTCAAGAGGCTGACACAGAATTTGCCTCAGGAAGAGCTGGATTGCCCAGTTCTGCAAGATCCACAGAGAAAAGCCAGGGACAAACACCAAGCACTAAGTCAGGAGAGCACCTCAATGTTACTAGGGATAACTCAAATATTCAATCCTCTTCCTAAGAAGTCTGAAAGAGTTGGAGTGATTGTACAGTAGTTAGGGAGCTTGCCTTGCAAGAGAACAACCCAGGTTCAATCTCCAGCATCCTGCACTGATATTAAATTGATCTACAAAGCTAGTGTAAAGTGTGAAAGGTGGCTAGATGGTTAATTTTATGTTATTAGTCAAAACAATACTTTCAAAATGAATTACTATAAAAGTTAGAAAATTCCAAGTAGCTTTTCTTCTTAAGTGGAAAGTTTTTCAAACAATTTTTCTCTTGTCTTTTTTCTATTTCTATGAGCAATGACTTTGTTTTCTTTAAATGAATTTACCTCTTTAGTTAGGCTGAATCTCAGGTACTTTGATTTTTAATTACAATTATGAATAGGATACTTTATTTCCTTCTTATCTACTTCATTGTTTGCATACATAAATGCCATGGAATTTGAGAACAATATTTCTTTTAATTGACATATTGTTAATAACTTAATTACCTACTCATTATTAGAATATGTAATTTTGTTAACTCAGTAATCTATTTTTACTCAGCAATAATCTTACATAATTATATACATCAGGAGACAATATCAAGATTACTTTTTCTTATTTCCTAATCTTATTTCTTCATTTTTTAGATATTTTAAGTAACACATTTGTTAATTCTGTTAACACAAAATCATAGTTAAAGCTGTTAATTTTAATATAGCTAAATTAAATTATAATTTAATATATAACTTTAATCATCAAGACAATATGACAATTTCTAGGACTGCAGACACAACAGCAAAGATACATTATACTGCATCTTTTGGACAAAATTAGAAATGTAACACCCTTGTATCTAAATATTGAGAAGCACAGACCAGTTTCCTGAAGATAAAAATGAAACTAGAACAGAAATAAAAAATGAATAGGTAATAGCTTGAAGAGTGAGGACCTTTTTAGCAAGCCAGGTGCAAATCCTTGGAATGAACCTTATTATAAACTAAGTTTAACAATGTGAGTTCTATCAGCTTTAGGGAGATCAAGATATATTTCAAGGTTCTTGATTTCTCCACCAACTGCCAATAAGACACTCAGTAACACTCACTACTGAGAAGACCCACTAAGTCAACACCCTTTTTTTTTTTTTTTTTTGGTTTTTGGGTCACGCCCGGCAGTGCTCAGGGGTTACTCCTGGCTCCATGCTCAGAAATTGCTCCTGGCAGGCACGGGGGACCATATGGGGCACCGGGATTCGAACCGATGGCCTTTTGCATGAAAGGTAAACGCCTTACCTCCATGCTATCTTCCGGGCCCCGTCAACACCCACTTGACCTCTGATGCTGAATTCAGAATTCCTGCCTCACTGTTCTCAAGAGAAAATCTGAAGAGAAGACAAAACTGCCTTTGAGTCCCATCTCATGTTTGTTCAACATCTCATTGTTTTTTTTTCAGCGCCCACCCCCCATCATTTCATTTTTTATTCCTTGTTTTTCATGCAGTTAAAGAAGTCATAAAATGAGCACAAGAGAATACATGAGGTTCTTAATGGAATCTTTCCCTCCCTCCTCACATAAACTGAAGTTTTAAATCATGAACAAACTCCTTAAAAGTTACACAATTTAGGGAAATAGGATCCAAACTTTTAATTCATACAAATTCCTAAGAGATGAGGGAGAAGAAAAAAGTCATAAAAATAAAACAAAATTCTGGGTTATCATAATATATTGTGTAAAGTGTCCAGCTTCCAAAATAAAGAACAAATGACATGAGTTAATATGTCCAAATTAGGGGCCCGGGACATAGCATGGAGGTAAGGCCTTTGCCTTTCATGCAAAAGGTTATTGGTTTGAATCCCGGTGCCCCATATGGTCCCCCGTGCCTACCAGGAGCAATTTCTGAGCATGGAGCCAGGAGTAACCCCTGAGCACTGCCGGGTGTGACCCAAAAACAAACAAACAAACAAAAAAAAAAAAACAAAAAAAATGTCCAAATTAAACTGTGATCAAATACAATGAGAACCAATGGACCAGTATGGACACTAGACCAAAAAAGATACAGTGAAATTCTAAGTTGAAAAAGCACAATAATTAAGATATTTTTTAAAAATCAGAA
>PVKC010042998.1:0-11839 GCA_004027635.1 Crocidura indochinensis | reverse complement strand
CAGAAGAGATTGAAAAAGAACCTTATAGCAAATGATCAGACAATGGAAAAAATACTAAAGAATGTGAATAGATAAAAATAGAAGCATTTGAAAAAACTCAACAGAAACAATATAAAAATCATTGGAGTCCCAGAGACCCAGGAAGAAAATCCCCAGAAATAATTAACAGTCAAGGATATCATTGTAGAGAAACTCACAGAGCTAAAGATGGCATGCAACCAAATCCTGCAAGCCCGAAGAGTATTAGCTAAAAGAGACCTGTAGAAAAGCACTCCAAGGAACTTTCTAGTTACAATGCCAAATCCCACAGATAAGGATAGAATACTGAAAGCAGCAAGATCATAAAGGGAAATTACATTTAAAGGAAAATCCTTAAGACAGCAGATCTGTCACAAGAAACCCTCAAGGCCAGAAGGCAGTGGTGGGATATAGTGACAAACTCAATAAAATGAATACTTTGCCTAAAATACCGCACTCAGCTAGACCCAAGAAAATATGAAAGTAGAAATGAGAAAACTTCAAACAGAAATGACAGAACTGAAAAACTTGGTATATAAAATTAAAGAAAACCTCACTGGAAGATCACACTAACAGAATAATAGCTGCTGAGAACAGAATTAATAAGCTCAAAGATGAGCTGCATAATTCCTCCAGACAACAGCAGAAAATGGAAAAGAGGTTCAAAATAAGAAACAGAAGAGAGAAAAATTCCTCAAAATAAATTAACAGACAATAGAAAACTTTGGAAGAACCAGAAAGAAAACCTCCATGAAGAAGCAAAAGTCATTGCTAGGAACTTCCCACAGATGAAGAGTGCCTGCAACCACATTCTGCGTGCCTGAAGAGTACCAGCTAAAAGAGATCCAAATAAAAACACCTCGAGGCACATCCTTGTCACAATGATGAAAATCAGAGAGATAGAAATCTGAAAACAGCAAGATCAAAAAATGAAGTTGCATACAAAATATCATCCTTAATATTTACAGCATATTTATCACAAGCAACCCTCAGGATCAAAGGCAGTTGTTGGATATAGTGAAAAAAAAAAACACAGCAAAATAAATGCCCCCAAGGAATACTTCACCTAGCCAGAATGATACACAGATTTGCAGATAAACAATAGCTCAAAACCAACTTTAAAAGAAGAACTAAAGGCAAGAACTATAAAGTAAGATAACCCCACAAACGCACCAATCTTCTACAAAAAGATGGTACAAAATATCATGACAATAATCTGTCAATGGACTAAATGCACCAATTAAGAGACACAGCATGGCAGAAAATTGAATACAACCTTCTGTTGTCTGCAAGAGAGACATTTGAATAGTCAGAGCAAATATAGACTCAAAGTCAAAGGTTGGAAGACAGTCTTTCAAGCAAACAACTCCCCCAACAAGACTGGGTGACCATCAGAAAACATAAAATTCAGGCTTAATAAGATTATATATAAAGGGACCGGGCAGTGGCGCTGGAGGTAAGGTGCCTGCCTTGCCTGTGCTATCCTAGGACGGATCGCGGTTCAATCCCCCGGTTTCCCATATGGTCCCCCAACCCAGGAGCGACTTCTGAGCGCATAGCCAGGAGTAACCCCTGAGCGTCACTGGGTGTGGCCCAAAAACCAAAAAAAAAAAAAAGATTATATATAAGGGGCCAGAGAGATGGCATGGAGGTAAGGTGTTTACCTTGCATGCAAAAGGTTGGTGGTTCAAATCCTGGCATCCCATATGGTCCTCTGAGCTTGCCAGGAGTGATTTCTGAGAGTAGAGCCAGGAGCAACCCTGAGCGCTGCTGGGTATGACCACTCCCCCAAAAATAAGATTATATATAAGAGACATTGAGGGTAATTTCTTAATAATCAAAAGATATTGTATAACAGGAAGAAATAATACTTCTAAACATATATACATCCATTAGATGGTCAGCAAAATACTTAATAGACTCGAAGAAAGATATCAATGGAAACACAATAGTAGTTGGAGACTTCAACATCTCTCTGTCACCTCAACAGATCAATCAGGATAACACTCAACAGGATATACTAATTTAGATGAAAGAAATGGAAGAAAGGGGTTTGGTATACATATATACATATATATTATTACTTTTCATTTCCAAAAAGCAGAATACATATCCTTCTCTAATGTACATGGAACATTCTTCAAGATAAACCACATGTTGGGCCATAAAACATAACTCCATAAAGTTAAGAAGATAAAAATTTTATCAACAATTTTTTCAGACTATGATACACTGATAATAGAAGTGAATCACAATATCTTCTTGGTTTTTTTTTAAGTTTTTTAATTGAAAGATTTTATTGAGGTTAAAAATGAGTCATATTTGTTTTTTATTTAAAAGGGGCCAGCCAGGGGGTCAGAAGATAGTTCTGAGGTTGGCTGTATTCTTGGATGTAGAAATGTAGAAAATGTAGCTGAATTTTTTCCTAATGATGCTAATGAAAGTTCCCAGCATTATTGTGGTAATAACTATAGGTAATTTGTTAAGTACCACATTTATTAAAGCCCACATAAATGCTTAGCCCTCCTGCACTACTGAAAGTGCCAGTACATGGAAATGACCTCTCACACTCTCACTCATAGTACTCTTCTTTTGTACTCAAGAAATACCAATTGGGGCCAGAGCAATAGAACAGCAGGTAGGGCACTTGCCTTGCATGTACCTGACCTGGGTTCAATCCCCAGTATATATGGTCCTCAGAGCCTGCCAGGAGTCATTCCTGAGCACAGAGCCAGGAGTAACCCTTGAGCATCACCAGGTGCAGCCCAAAAACCAAAAAAAAAAAAATTTAGGACTGGAGATATAGGGCAAGGGATACAGCACATTTCTCCTTGCATGTAGCTGACCTCTTTGACTCCTGACACAACACAGGTGCCCACCATCACTGGACACAGCTCTCAAGGCCCTGAAGCACTGTCATGGTGACCCATTAATGCAGGACTCACGCTGCACCTCATCCTCAGGCCCTTGCATGGAACTACAACTAACAGATGTCCCCAGGGCCTCCTGAGCACTGCTTGAGAGACCACACATACAAAACACACACACATGCACAGAAGCATGCATATACACACTACCTCAACATTTCCCAGCAGCCCCTATGTCTCCTGTTCTGAATATCTATTTGATCCTGGAAGTTGGTCAGATGTTATTTCAGTTCTAGTGACCCTGTCACTCTAGCTTGTGACTAGGTTGACCTCCCACCTCAGCCTATCTATACTGAACAGATTGAACTGTTAAGAGAGAGCAACTGAGGCAGCATGAACAATCAGAGGTGGCAATGGGATGTGTTGTGAGAAGAAAGAAGAGAAATGCCATCCATAGAAGATACCATACAAGAATTCTAATGTTCTGAGACATTCATGTACTAAATTCTAGTCACCTCCTCTGACCCCTTCAATACTTGATCTAGATTCCAGGCTATAGTTGCAAAAAAGAATGAAGTTTGAGATTTTATTTTCTGTAAATGAAACTAAACTATAAAGTAACTGTATATAATTAAAATATTATTGACTGTCTTTCACCCTACCTGAAGAATACAAAGGAAATTTGTATTTTATTATAAATAAAACAAAATAAAATCAGATTTTATTTATTTGGATTTACTTGTTAGGTTTTTTTGGGGGAGGGGTTATTTATTTGTTTTGTTTTTAAATTCTTTTTTTGTTTTGTTTTGTTTTGTTTTTGGGTCACACCCGGCAGTGCTCAGGGGTTACTCCTGGCTTCATGCTCAGAAATTGCTCCTGGCAGGCATGGGGGACCATATGGGGCACCGGGATTCGAACCAATGACCTTTTGCATGAAAGGCAAACGCCTTACCTCCATGCTATCTCCCGGGCCCCTATTTGTTTTGTTTTAAAGCCATAGTTGGCAGTGCTCAGAACTTACTCTCAGCTCTGTGCTCAGAAATTACTCCTAGTGTTTTTGAGATTATATCAGATGCCAGCAATCAAACCAAGCCAGCTATGTGCAAAACAAATCCCCTACACTGTACTATGTCTTTAGCCCCTCATTCTGACTTTAGATAAAACTAATTTGGTAGCTGAAACAATATGATCAAGAACAGAGATTCTCTCCAGTGACTTTTTTTTAACCTTTTGTGTTATAGATTTCCTTCTCAGGACTCCTAGAGTCTTTCATAGTCTGTATCTTTAGTCATAATAAATGGCTACAGTCCTGGAGCTCACAACTTAGCCATTCTATACAAGGGAAGAGAACCCTTCCTGTTGGTTCTTCCTAAGTCCTTGGAATTGCTTTGTTGGGCTCTAGATAGGCCACATCCAATGATCAGAATCAACCACAATGGACAAGCAGATATTATTGCTAATTTTATTTTTTTAATTGAACCTATGAGAATTCTTCCCTTAGAGCAAAGTATTCTTTCTACTCTATATCACTGAATATATCATAAAAAATAATTCCTAAAATCAGAAATTTGGGGTGGGGACTGGACCAGTGCTAGGTAAACAACAAATTATGCCCACGATGTCCTTTAGCCTATAGAAATTCTTATTTTTCTTGAGCGATGGCACAGCTGTAGGACATTTGCCTTGCATGTGGCTGACCCAGATCTCAGTTTAATCCCTGGAGTCACATATGGTCCCTTAAACCAGGAGCAATTTCTGATCTCATAGCCAGGAGTAATCCCTGAGCATCACTGGGTGTAGCCAACCCCCCCCCCCGCAAAAAAAAAAAAAAAAAAAAGAAATTCTCGTTTATGTTTAATTTTTCTTAAGTTAATGAATAACGTTTGAGCTAAAAGCATGTTAGCTAAATAAATACATATGATCTTCATCCTTTGCATTCACTAGCTTATTTACAATCACTCTGGAAAACCCTGGGGACATTCTTGTCCAGTATAAGTGGACAAAAAGAGAAATAAATTCATTCTCAGTCATCATGGGGATAGGGATTTAGTTAGATGAGTGCATTTTTGCTATAAAAGTTTGAATGTTGGGGCCGGAGAGATAGCACAGAGGCGTTTGCCTTGCAAGCAGCCGACCCAGGACCTAAGGTGGTTGGTTCGAATCCGGGTGTCCCATATGGTCCCCTGTGCCTGCCAGGACCTATTTCTGAGCAGATAGCCAGGAGTAACCCCTGAGAACCGCTGGGTGTGGCCCAAAAACCAAGAAAAAAAAAAGTTTGAATGTTGGGGCCAGAGAGATAGCACAGCTGTAGACATTTGCCTTGCACGCAGCCAATCCAGGACAATTCTGGGTTCAATTACTGGTATCCCATATGATCCCTGGAGCCTGCCAGGAGTGAATGACTTCTGAGCACAGAGCCAGAAGTAACCCCTGAGCAGTCAGGTGTGGCCGAAAAAAGCCAAAAAATTTTTTGAATGTTATTGTGATCAGTAATATGAATAAGACCTCAAAGAATGATATTAAGTGAAATTATAAAGGTTAATTAAAAACAGATTTAAAATCAAATTATATATACTTAATGAGTTTGCAATAATCTATTTTAATCAATAGTCTGCTGCTGATTCAGATTGAGTCATGGTGATTTTTTTTATTGAAACAATTTTAATTCCTCAAATTCTCAAATTCCTATATTCCTCAAATTCTCAATACATTCAGATGAATATTTACAGATAACTTTCAA
Source organism: Crocidura indochinensis (assembly GCA_004027635.1). Lineage (NCBI taxonomy): Eukaryota > Metazoa > Chordata > Mammalia > Eulipotyphla > Soricidae > Crocidura > Crocidura indochinensis. The sequence goes on along the minus strand of PVKC010042998.1, from coordinate 6,214 downwards.
AATCTTAGTGAGAATACCAAAATTTTCATTATTACAAATATTTAAGCTTAAATAATATGCATAGGGGCCTGGAGAGATAGCACAACAGTGTTTGCCTTGCAAGCAGCCGATCCAGGACCAAAGGTGGTTGGTTCGAATCCCGGTGTCCCATATGGTCCCCTGTGCTTGCCAGGAGCTATTTCTGAGCAGATAGCCAGGAGTAACTCCTGAGCGTTGCCGGGTGTGACCCAAAAACAAACAAACAAACAAAAATATTGCATAATTTGTAGAAGTGCTATAATTTCCTGGGTAAAGAATCCAGAGCCAATGGTTAAACCCCCTTCAGGAAAACTGAATCACTGCTCTACAGAATAGCATAGAGAAATGAGGTTGTGTGAACACATGTCAAAAACTCAGAGATCAAGAGCAAACTCAGAGAGAGAGAGAGAGAGAGAGAGAGAGAGAGAGAGAGAGAGAGACCTTAGAGTGATAGTCTTTTGAGATTACCAATGTACATATCCTTCACATTGTCCCCAAAGAATATAAGATTAAAATCATGACTAAATGCATTTACAAAAGCCTTTCAATTTATTTTTAATTATAATTTTAAGAAAACAAGTGTATTGGTGACGAAAGAGGTCACGAATCTGCTTTGCCCGAGCTATCCTAGGACAGGCCTAGGTTTGATCTCCCGGTGTTCCATATGGTCCCCCAAACCAGGAGCAATTTCTGAGGGCATAGCCAGGAGTAACCCCTGAGCGTCACCATGTGTGGCCCAAAAGAGAAGAAAAAAAAAAAAAAAGAAAACAGTGTATTGTGTTTATTCACATTTTCACTTCTCAGGTTTGTGAAATGATCCCTGAGCTCTGGCAGCACCTAGATAAGATAAAAAAAAAAAATTTGGTTGGACTCTAGACACCCTAAAAGTCCTCCCACGTCTATATGGAATTCGGTTATTAAAACGAGTTTTACTTCTTGCTAATAGTAAAATTCTCTGACACACCAGTCACTATTTCCTTCTTTCCTCATATATACGTATCACAAAGCAGGGGAGGGATTAAGGCTGAATTCAGTCACTGGTGAGAATATTATTTGTGATTTTATCTGAAAAGTAAGTGCATTTTACACTTCTTTTAAGCTATAAATACCATTACATTAAAACCTTTCTGGAGCTCAAACATCCAAATTTACCCATAAATCTAAGAATATATACAACAAAATAAACTAAGCAAACTCAAAAACATTACCATTTTGTGATGATTCCAAAGCAAATGGGTTAAAATTCAAATCAGCATTTGCTTGGAGTTATCCAATGACGTGTAAACAACTTTCTGCTCCTTCTGCATTTTCATCTGGGGGGAGGATTCATCAGCCAATTTTTCTTGCATATCTGTTTCTAGAAAAAAGAAATCAATGCTAGAATTAATGCTAGAACCTTGAAAAAGCTTGATCGTGCCTCTTGCAAAGCTTTCTTCTCGTTCATGGCTGATCTTTCCATTACGTCATAATTATCATACAGCTATAGCGTAAATACATAGTTATTTCCATCTCTTCGTCCAGATGGTCGGTTACACGATAATTACAGTATGTTTGTACTTACTGGGTTTAATTGCCAGATAATCAGGAAGAACATGCAAATTGCTAGGTTGTTGTAACACAGTACATTGAACCAAATAAAACCTGTGTATTGCCTATAAGTAAACAAGCTCTTACATGGGATTGTGCACTGTAACCTGTGACGACAGGAAGGCCTGAGGTTTGTTCGAGGGCCATTGTGTGGGTTAGCATTACACTTGCTGAGCTTGGATTAATGTCCAGATTATAAGGAAATGTAATGTGAGAGACACTCATGCTGCCACGCCTGCCATGGGGACAATGGGGAATTGGCCACAGGAGTGGCTGAATGGGGCGCCAGCTCTTGGCTCTGGAGACCTGCTCTGTTCCGACCTAATGCATTCCAGAGTCACGTGCAAGCATCTATTCTCAGACCAACCCTGTATCAGCCCAAATGCTGGCAGAGAGAGTGAATACCAGCCACTAAACAAACCTCTCCTGAGCACAGCGCGACTCCAGGCAGTAGCCGATTCAGAGTCCCTAGTGTGCTTGTCTTGTTCATAGATTCTAGTAAAGCATTTTCTTCATTTATCTCATAAAATGGAGCTATCCAAATCAACTCTAACAAATCACCACGCTCAGATCTCTCTCCAGTGCACATAGAAAATGTGCTCTCACCAGAAAGGTGCTCTCACAGGCGTATTTTCTTCTCTGTGCCTTCTTGACTTTGACTTATGAATCCACGTTTTTCTAAGAAAGTCAATGTTATTTCCACTTCCAGGAGTGATCCTGTCAATTCAGTCAACTGTAACTTCCTTCCTTTCAGTGATTGGTTAAGGACAGGTCATAGACTTCAAGCTACCAGAGCTTGAAAACAAAAATCATTAAAACAGGAATTTGTTGGAACCCAAATATTCCCTCCTAGATACTAATGATGAAGCTGAAGGCAAAAGTACTACTAAATAAATTCCATCTTGAACCAAGAGAAAGATACTAGTCTTTAAGGCCTCGCAGATCCCCGTGACTCCCATACTTACATTTTCCCATTACATAAATGAAAACCGCTCTATAGTTTATGCCACTCGATTTTCTGTGTTTTACAACTAGAAGCATAAAGTCTTCTGAAGTTGCTGCAAACCACGTGTCTGACTAGGTTTACAAGTCAGTTTCTGGTTTACAGTTCTTTCTGGGATATATCCATAGACCTAGTGGTCCCATGCTGTCTTCATATCCTGACATAGCATCTCTTTTTCCTCTCAGTTTTAGAAATATAACTCTGTATTAGGGGTAGGTGTATGAACTATTTTGATAAAGACATGTGTTGGGGAATGGTCCCTGCAATAAATTATGATGACATTTGTCACAGTTACATTTGGCACAGGGATAGTGGGAAGAGAACTTGGAAATTCTCAGACAGAACTACTACTACGTTGGTACTTGGCAGTTGTTTTTGGTAGTACTTGGGAAATTTCATGGTGCTGGGGGCTGAACCAGGGCCTCCTGCATGTTTATGCCTTTGAATTGTGCCTTCACTTCTTATAATTTTTCATGTGTTTTTAAGACAAACTTTTTTTAAGAGAGGAAAAGTCTTTACCTCCATCTTTATGTCTCATCTGGCTCACTCCATCTATCCAGTAGTATAGGCTATCATCTTCATGCTATTCACAGCACCCTTTAGACTTACTAATTTAGGGGCCGGAGAGATAGCACAGTGGTAATGCGTTTGCCTTAGATGCAGAAGGACGGTGGTTCGAATCCTGGCATCCCATATGGCTGGCTCCCTGAAACTGCCAGGAGCAATTTCTGAGCATGAGCCAGGAGTAACCCCTGAGTGCTGCCTGGTGTGACTTCCCCCAAAAATAGACTTACTAATTTTATAACAGCATGTTTATATTTTTTGACCCCTTGCTTAATTTGCTCACTTTGAGCTCCAATTCTGTCAACCACCAATTAGTATCTAAGTCTTTGGGATGTATTTTTAGAAGACTGTTTAGATTCTACAGAAAAGTGAGGTCAGGTAATATTTACCTCTGTTCATTTGTTTGGTGGGATATATCCAGTGATGTTCAGAGTTTACACTTTATTTTGTGCTCAGGAATCATTCCTGACAAGGCTTAGAGATTGATGTAGTGTCAAGGATTTAACTTGGGTTGACCTGGATCTACCTACGGTACTAGTGTTATAGAGCAAAATGTATCTGTATATGTCAGACTTATTTCATTTAGATCATGATTCTCAAGATTCCCCCATGTTGTCACAAATTAATTTATTTCTTTTTATCAGATGAATGATATCCCATTGTGTGTGCATATATATGTACATATAGACATTTTATTCATTTTTATCTAGTCACATGTCTTGGGTATTGTAAATAATTGGAATATATATGTGTATATATATTTATATATATGGATACCTATACCTTTTTGAGTTAGTGTTTCTACTTTCTTCAGATAAATACTTAGAATATCTATCATAGCTGAATAGTACTCAGGATAGCTGGATTCTTTGCTAGTCATGTTTTTAAGTTCTTACAAGACTGTCATACTTCCCACAGTGACTGTGGGAATTTTCCAATATTCCTTCTAATCAACAAAGCATAAAGGGCCTCTTTTCCCCACACCATTTCCAATCCTCACTCCCTCTTATGTTTTGACATTAACCCTTTTAGCTATAAGAAGCTCTCCCACAGCAAGTTGAATTTACATTTTTATAATTAGTGATGTTGAGCATTTTTTTCTTTGGCGATCTATATTAACTTGACGTGCAGAAAAACATGGTATCAGAGGCCTACACATAACTCAGTGGTAGAGAATCTACTTTGCAAGTATGTTTCTGCAAGTTGGATCCCCAGCACCAGCCCACCTGCCTGAGTGAAGCTCTGGTGAAACTGCTCTTGGGATACCCAGCAAACACCACAGTCAAATGTGTGATCTCTTTGGCAGCCCACACAAAATGCAAGTGAGTCCCACACCAAGTGTATGAACTTTGACCATCAAAACAACCAGAAAAAAAAGAGTGGAAAAATATCAATACTTTTTAAAAATCTCTACCCAATCTGTTGGCCAGTCTGTAATCAATTTTATTTCTTATTGAGCTATATGAGCTATTTATATGTCTTAAACATAAACTGCTTAATTATGTATAGGATTAGCAAATATTCTTTCCCTTTCTCCAAGTGGCCTGACACATCTTCTACTTTATTGATAGGCAAAGGTGGCCTCCTAGAGCCTCAGAATGCTGGAAGGGAAGCTAGGTTGTCTCCTTTACTGCGGTACTGGTTAGGTGTTCTTTTCTGATCCCTGATAAAATCCATATAGAAAGACGCAAAAATAAATCAGGTGGAGTTTAACTCAAGGTCCCTGGTCAGGAGAAGGATGCAAGGACACATCTAAGAATGTAATGGAGTGTGACTCCAGAGGCAGAAGAAATGCAGGAGAAGTGGACAGAGCCAGGGGACAGTAGTAGAAAGAGGTGCATGAGAGAAGGAAGAACATGAACTGGACCACTCTTCATCAGGACCCTGTTAGCTGTTCAAAGCAGGACTAGAGCCACCAACATTCATGTTACAAGAGGACACTGTCTGGCAGGGCACAAAGGGAACTACTGTTCCTGGCATGAAATGAAGATCCTACAGTCTTCAGCACTCTTCCTTTCTACTGTCTCTCAAGCAAAATATAGAGCCTGCGAGATAGTAAGATGTGCCAGAAGAGTTGTAAAAGGATACAATGAGAGAAACCAAGGCCAACTTCCTGGAGTGAGAACCCTGAGCCCTGAGAAAGGACATACTGTTATCCAAGGCTCAGTGGGAGGGGAAAATACTGCTGGCAGGGTCAGAGATTTTTTGCAAGGGGACAGAGGGGCCCACAGATCACTAGGGACATGAAGGAGTCCTGCGACCCTGGAGAAGTCATAGAAGGGAATAAGATGAGGGGGAAAATTGCAGGTGTGCTGGGGCCCCTAGTCTGCCACTATATCTTCGGTAGGGCTTAGGACACTGTTTGAACCATCAAGGCTACAGGATCAGAGATTTGTTCACGGTTCTAAACTACATTTCTCATTTCTTTTCTTAAGTACAAAGAGAAAGAGTAGAAAACCAGACCACTTCCCATATCCTACTGCAGAAGGAGTGACCTGGAGCTTTCCATGGTGCTTCTGCACCAGTCTGCCTTATGTACTGCTGCTTGGTGTTCCATATGGCCCTGGAGGCTTTGTCCTAGTGGTATGATTTTAGACTGAAGTCTTGATGAAGGGCAGTGTCAGCTCCAAAACAAGTACACTGCTATATGCATCATCTTCTTTCAGGTGCAGCAACACTTCAGAGGGTCTTTAACTCAGAGTACTATCTGGTCAAGAGGAAAGATTCACTTGGTCTGTTGCCAGAAATGGGATGCTCAACAGACTCTCACCAATGAAAGGCAGGAAGTTGGCTTTTATGAGCTGCTGCTCTAACAGATGACCCCTTCCCTTTTTCATTCTCTTCCCTTCTTTCCATCCTTCCTCTCCCCTCTTTTACCTGTCCTGTCCTGTCTTCTCCTTTTTCTCCATTTTCTCTTTCCTTTCCTTTCCTTTCCTTCTCATTCCCCTCCTTTTTCTTCCTTTCCCTATCCTCTCCATTTCTTTCTGAAAACCCAATGTAAGATGGTTACAAATCTTGGACTAGGTAACAGAAATAGGATAG
>PVKC010042997.1:0-11859 GCA_004027635.1 Crocidura indochinensis | reverse complement strand
TCTGGGTACAGACCTGGATTTCCATGTCAGAAAAAGAGCAGAAATAGGCCCAAGGGGAAGCGCCTGTGAGCCTGAGCTCCAGCTCTCATCAGTACTGACACTTGGTGAGCTACGTCCTCAGAAACCCTCCACGCTCTGAAACCTGTGGGGGTCCGGCTGACCTTCCAGCCCCATCTCCCCGCCAGTCCCACTGACATCTCTGTCTTCTCTCCCCAGGACAGTCACTGCCCGGGACAGGCCACCCGGGTGCCCCGATAGGGCAACGGCCCCTGCCCTGAGGGCCGGGATCATGAAAGGCCTCGGTGACAGCCGCCCCCGCCACCTCTCCGACAGCCTGGACCCCCCTCACGAGCCCCTGTTCACGGGCCCCGACCGCAACCCCTACCTGCTGTCGCCCACCGAGGCCTTCGCCCGGGAGGCCCGATTCCCCGGCCCCAACACCCTGCCGGGAGATGGGCTCTTCCCGCTCAGCAACCAGCTGCCCGCACCCAGCAGCACCTTCCCCCGCATCCACTACAACTCCCACTTTGAGGTGCCCGAGGAGAGCCCCTTCCCCAGCCACGCCCAGGCCACCAAGATCAACCGACTGCCGGCCAACCTGCTGGACCAGTTCGAGAAGCAGCTGCCCATCCACCGCGATGGCTTCAGCACCCTCCAGTTCCCACGCGGGGAGGCCAAGGCCCGGGGCGAGAGCCCTGGCCGCATCCGCCACCTGGTCCACTCCGTGCAGCGCCTCTTCTTCACCAAGGCCCCCTCTCTGGAGGGCACGGCCGGCAAGCTCGGGGCCAACGGCAGCAAGAAAGGCGCTCTGGAGGACAGCAAGGGCCGCAGGGCCAAGAGCAAGGAGCGGGCCAAGGCGGGCGAGCCCAAGAGGCGCAGCCGCTCCAACATCTCGGGCTGGTGGAGCTCGGATGACAACCTGGACGGCGAGGGCGCCGCCTTCCGCGGCCCTGGGCCCGCCTCCGGGCTGATGACCCTGGGCCGCCAGCCCGAACGCACCCAGCCCCGCTACTTCATGCACGCCTACAACACCATTAGCGGCCACATGCTCAAGGCTGCCAAGACCACCACCTCCGAGCTCACGGCCCCGCCGCCCCCGCCCGCACCTCCTGCCGCCTGCCCCAGCCTGGGCGTCGGCACGGACACCAACTATGTCAAACGGGGCTCCTGGTCCACGCTGACCCTCAGCCACACCCACGAGGTCTGCCAGAAGACCTCAGCGACCTTGGACAAGAGCCTGCTAAAGTCCAAATCCTGCCACCAGGGGCTCGCCTACCATTACCTGCAGGTGGGTCCCTGCACGGTGGGCCGAGGGACATGGGGAAGACACGGGTTGGGAGGCACAGGGGGACATTCTTCCCCGGGTCATGCTCCCGGCAGACACTGATCAGATCCTTCTCTGCCAAGGCCCCTTTATTGTTATAGATATTTATTTTTGATATCTATAATTTATAGCATCTAGTTTTTATAACTTATAGTGTCTATATAATAATTTACATATATAATGAATTTGGGCCAGGTATTAAACACATAGATATAGAGCCACATCTAGATGTAGAGCCTCCATCACTGAGCCACATCTCTGGTTCCCAGTCCCTACACTCTCTCTCTCTAAGACTGGCCCAGAATCAACCAACCCTCCATTCTGAGTGCCCACCTATGCAGGCCTTGAACACACAGAGTACACTGGGTGCAGCTATGTGCTCCTAGAGCCAGACAAGGGTGTGGCAAAGAGAAATTGCCCAAAAATGGGAAAGAGGGGATGGCGAGCAAATGGGTACCACGGTAAAGTTGATGCCAGGAATAGTACCTGGTGTCAGTGATGAGGTTTCCAGGTAGGAAAACACCATCGATGAACCCATGTGCCAGTAACTGAGCTCAGCACTGGAGGCTGCAGATCTCTCCAATCCAGTTTATCTTCCAAATGCTTACCTGCTTATCGAGGCACCAAGGACCCGCTCCTGCAAAGTGTCCGACTGCTCAAGTGTAGCTCTGTTACTACAGTTCTGGGGTGCCCTGTGAGCAGGAGGAGTGACTATGAAGTGGGTGGTGGCAAGGTCAGGGTGCAGAACCTTGTGGTGGGGAGAAGATCCAAGGGAGCTTTAGTTCCCATGAGGATGGAAGGGCTTGGTCATGAGGAAGTGGTGCAAGCACCCAAGCATTAAGGTGTGGCCAGATACCTAAACCAAAGTAAAAGCTGGAAGGGGCACTTGTGCGCGGAGTGCTCACCTCATCCTGTAGGGGAAAGTCAGTGCGGCTTCTGTGGGGAGCAGCCCATAGGTGTCTGTCTGAATCGGTTGAGCACCAAAGCTCAGAGTTCTTGTCTTTCCCTATAAAATTTCAAAGTCAAGATGCACAGTAGGGCGTTTGCCTTGCACGGAGCCAAATCAAATAGATGGTGGTTCGAATCCCGGCATCCCATATGGTCCCTTGTGCCTGCCAGGAGCGATTTCTGAGCACAGAGTCAAGAGGAACCCCTGAGTGCCATCGGGTGTGACCCCAAAAAAATTTTCAAAGACAAAACTCTGGGAGAGGATTTTATTTTTTATTAGAAAGAAAAGAAATCTGGGACTAGTTCATATAGGTATGTCTCGAGCTCTCTTAGACACAGCAGAGAGCAGTGTGACCTGGTCTCCTCTCCGAAAGTTCTCTGGTCTAAACATGTGAACACGCTCCTGAAAGGACATGAAAATGTGTGGAGGGGGAGCCATAGGCACTGAGGTATATGCTCCCTGCTTGAGAGGAAGAGTGAGAGTAGGGTAGGGGAACATCAGATTCTGAGCAGGAACAAACTTTCTCAAGGGCCACGGAGATAGAATGTGCAGCTGCTCATTGGGAGGCCAGCGGGAGGAGGCTCCGTTTGGGAAGCCCGTTGGGACCCTCTCACCACTGGGAATCAGCCATTGGACAGAGTACGAACAGAGGCAGTTTCTGTAGGCATGGCAGTTGTCACAAGTGGTGGAGTAGGCCTGGGCTTTTGAGGATGTGAGGGATGTATGGAGATCACACTCAGTCAGGTGGGGCCTTTTAGAAGGTGGGCACACCTAGTGGGCGTGGGTAGGAAAGTGTGAGTGGAAGTATGTTCTTACTGTAGGGGAAAGTGCACACACACACAAACACACACACCCCTCATCCAGCAGACTCTGCACAGGTCCTGTGCCATCAAGTAGAAAAGGAGATGGTGTGCCCCCTTGAATGGCCACCTGGACCAGAGCCTGTCTAAGCAGAGGCAAGTGATCTGTCTCTGCCAGCACGAGGGGCGCTCCCTCAAAGCTCTCGTCTATCTCACAAACTCTTCTCAGTGTCCCCCAAGTGTGTGTGGAGGGGTATCTGAGGCTCAGGTGGGAAAACGCAGCTCCTTTTCCACCTCATTCTTGTCTAACTGCCCTCCCTTCACTCTGCTGTGGGAAAAGAGCTGTGGAGGGCCTGAAGACCCCACCTCAGACTGATATACTAGAATCCCCCCGCCCACATCCTCTGAGTCCAGCAGCTCTGGACCTGCTTCAGTGGGGTTCGGTCCCCTCGTCCTAGAGGGCAGGGAACCAGGTGAGAACTATACTTGGGCCTGGGTGGCTTGGCACGAAGAGCCACCCTACTGGTCGTGATCCCGAACAGGTTCCGAACCCACATATCGTGCCCAGCCCTGGGCCCCAAAAGCCGAACCCCACTCCAGGTGGGTCAGGAGCCCAGCCAGGAGCTGCGGGGTACAGAAAGGGCGCTCTGCCCGCTGAGCACCCTCTCCGATTCCTGCCGGCCCTTCCCCAGGTGCCCGGGGGTGGCGGCGAGTGGAGCACGGCGCTGCTGTCCCCGCGCGACCCCGACTCCGCCACCGAGGGCCCGATCCCGTGCCGGCGTATGCGCAGTGGCAGCTACATCAAGGCCATGGGCGACGAGGACAGCGATGACTCCGGCGGGAGCCCCAAGCCCTCGCCCAAGACAGCGGCTCGGCGCCAGAGCTACCTGAGGGCCACGCAGCAGTCGCTGGGGGAGCAGAGCAACCCCCGCAGGTGAGCGTGGGGCCCACTGTAAGCCCGCTCTCTGTCCCCTGATTGGGCCCTAAGGACCACGCCCACAACCTGATCCTGCCGCCCCCCCAGCCCCCTAGAGACCCCTTAGGTCTCTCCCTAAGTTCCCAACCTGCTCTCAACCATGCTTGCTACCTAGGTATGTCCTGCCACTAGGAACCTCACTTTTCTGCATGCTTCAAATACTCCACCACCACCACCCAAGGTTCTAGCCCCCTTAAGTCTTGCCTACAAAATGAACCCACACACACAAAGTCCCCCATCCAATTGTTGGAGAAATCTGCTTTTGGATTAGAAAGAGCCATGGTCTCAGGCTAGCCTCACTTCGGTAAGGTGGCTCTGCAAACTACTGTCCTAGGGTGGACCCCACCCATGCCCTCCTTCGAACACACACACACACACACACACACACACACACACACACACACACACACACACACACTTAAGCCCCGACCTCAAGGGAGTCTCTTCTGTAAATAAACCAGGAGAGGATCAGAGAGATGGTATAGTGAGTAGGGAATTTACCTCAAAACACACTTATCCTGGGTTCAATCTCTGGCACCACATAGACTGTCCCCCAAACCCTACTAGAAGTGATCTTTGAACACAGAGCCAGGTATAATACCTGATCACCACTGATTGTGTCCCAAATCCAACAATAGATTATGACAGCATCTCTGACTTAACCATGTAAATCTTGCCCAGGAGCCACTTCCTTAGTGAGTCCCACTCCCACAGCGGAAATGCCTCCAGGGATCCATGTTTTCCTTTGAGAGATCCATCAGATACCAGCACAGCCCAGAGAAGGCAAGAACCTACTCTATGAATCTGTAGTGACCTCTGTGGTGACCCCCAAGTTTAGAAAGTATATGAACCTAAGGAGAGAATCTGGTCTGGAGTTCCATTGGAAGAGTTCATGAAAAGTTGAAGAAATGAAATGCCTGTATGCCCAAAGCAAGATTACGATGTGAGATATATGTGAGGCTTTCACCTGTGGGGTGAAAGAAGTCACCGTGGGGTATAGCTCAGAATAATAGTTATGGAAAGTCTCAAATGAGGTACAAAACGGATGACATTTTGTATTAGATTCAGAGTTCACCAAGGAAAAGACAGAAAGACTTGGAAGAATTCAAGGAAATATGCTTAGGCCTAGTTCTTCATCCTCTGGAAGCAGAGGTCAAGTGACAATGGCGGAGGAGGGGGATCATGCACTCAAGGAAACCAGGAGTCTCAGACAGAAGCTGTAGTACAGGGCTTAGTGTGGTTGCCTTACATGCATCTGGCCCATCTCAATCCCAGCTGAATATGGTTTTCTACAGATAGGAGACATTGTGAGCAGGCCAGGAACATAGGACTTGAGAGAAAGGGAAATCAGTAAGAAGAGTACCTCAACCATTTATTAGGGCCTGCTGCATGCTGAGTTCTGTATCTGCTCTTGTGCACAACAGTCCACATCCCTGAATCCTATCCCATCCCCACAGGAGAAGAAGCAAGCACCTAAGCAAGGGGGCGGAAGTGAATACCCAGGGTCACTATTAGACTCAGTCTCAGCCCTTCTAGGTCAAGGGCCTGAGCTGTTTGTTATTCAGAGCAGTGGAAGGAAGAAGTTCAGGTCAGTGGATACAAGAATGATTGAAGAACCATCAGCCTAGGATAACCCAAGTGTTTGGGGGAGATTGGTGGAGGCCAGCCTCCTTGACGTCATATAGAAAGCACCCTTTGGGCAGCCCTAGGCTGAAGTCAAAGCCTGGTTTGTCCGACTCCTTTGGGTTCAATCCCCTCCAGTCGCACCAGACCTGCAAGGAAGGACTCTTACATTGACTCACTGCTTTGGTCAACTTCCGGTTTGAAACCATCCAAAGCAAACTTGTGCTGCCACCTAGAGGCTTCCGCGGGAAGATCAGTAAGAGCGCCTGCCTCCTTGAGACAGGCTGGCCACTCGCCCTGGCCCTGGCCTGGCTGGCAGCGACTTCCATCCTTTCCTCAGCCACCAGATGGTGGTGACCAATTGGGCCTCAGAATCCCAAGTCGGGCATGGGGTAAGCAGAGCCCCCTCTCCTCCTCACTCCCCTCCAGGAGTCTGGACCGCCTGGATTCCGTGGACATGCTGCTGCCCTCCAAGTGCCCCAGCTGGGAGGAGGACTACAACCCCATCAGCGACAGCCTCAATGACTCCAGCTGCATCAGCCAGGTGAGGGGCGCGGGTAGCAGCTTCCTCCACACAGGGAGACATCCAGTCCGAGCCCCTGTGCAGTGGTGCCCAGATGTCTGCCCTGTGCGTCCTGTAGTCTTTGTCTCTGCTCCACAGGCCACCCTACGGCTCAGGAAGGTCCCTATCCCTGACGTTACGACCTAAGCAGGGGTCCAAGGTGGGGAGGGGTCCCTTCCCACACCAATGCTGTGAGACCCAGAGCCACAAGGGTCAGGCCCTAGAGACCCACATTTTCATGCCAGATTCATTGATGAAAGCAGGCGTCCCTCCTCCCCAGAGTCACATTGGACTTCCAGGTCAGATGGCTCTATTTCCCACCATGAATTTAATTCTCTCAGGCCTCAGCTCCTAAGACCCTCAGTGGGGGTTTGAGGGTGGGTCTTTGTCACCTTTGATTCACAGCCAGGAACAGGGCGATTCCATTATTTCCTGGCCTCATAAACCAAGCAGGCAGAGCTGGGCAAAGCTGGGCAGGGCCTTGGGCCTCTACCAGGGATCCTCAAACTATGACCCGTGGGATACATATTGTATTTGTTCCCATTTTGTTTCTTCACTTCAAAATAAGATATATGCAGTAGGCATAGGAATTTGTTCATAGTTTTAGTTTTTACTATAGTCCAGCCTTCCAACAGTCTGAGGGACAATAAACTGGCCCCCTGTTTAAAAAGTTTGAGGACCACTGTGATTCTAGATCCCTCCTGACCTCCAACTGTGTGCTCAGCACTTTGGGGCTTGCAAAGGGAGGACAGGCCAGCACTCACTAGTAACCTCTTGCTGTGGAAGGAGAAATGAGACCCCATGAGGGTGCTTTGCTGTGGGACACAGGGAGGCTAAGGGGAGCAGAGTGCAGGCCACCTCCTTGCTTGGCCACCCCATCACCAGGACTGAAAAGGCTTCAGAAACCCCACTCCCCCTGGCCAAGCATCCGCCAATCTGAACTGTCCTCATATAGTGAGGAGAATAAGCTCAGAATCAGGATGTGGAACCCTCCGCCCAGGCCACTCTCATCCTGGCACAAACGCATAGCAACTGATCTCTCTCCTCGCCCACTGCCTGCCTCCCGCACTGGATTCTCAGCAGTCAGAGGGAGCAGGAAGGAGGAATTGAAGGCCAGACTGGCCACAGGTGCAAGCCAGGCCTTAAGGTCACAGCTCTCAACCTTCTCCAGCTATTTGTGTTTCTTCCTTACTTTGTTTTTTTTCTGCTTTGCTTCCCTCTGCGTCTCTCATGGTTCCTGCCACGCTCACCTGCCCCATCCCTCATCATTTCTGCAATTTTCACCTGTGGCCTAATGCACTATCCTAGGGGCCCAAATGAGAAATGCTACCTTAGGAAACCTCCGCAGACTCTGTGGCTATTCAGTCTAGCCCCACTGATCTTCCTGTCCCGTACCTCAGGCCTTTGCTGAGGCCTCTCCAAGAGCATTCAGGTCTGGGAGTTGTTGGCACTGCGTCAGGTCCCCATACACACACCTGTTAGTCACTTTCTTCCATGGACCTAGTAGTTCCATCAAAGAACCGCACTCATTTTCTCAAAGTGCTGCTTGGGTGCTTTTCATCCTCCAGACTAGGAGCACCCCACAGGCAGGCAGGGAACTTGCTCTCTGTTCTTCTCAGTGCCCAGGGGCCTGATGTGTTTTCCTCTACCCCTACCCGGATGCCCCTCCATCTTTTCCACCTAAACACTCCTTTCAACTTCCTGTCTGGGTTATAGCTCCCTCCACGTTTCCCTCTCTGTTCTCCCCTCCTCTTTCCCTCCAAAGTGTCTCATCTCCACATCTCTCTGAGCGTTTCTTTCTCAATGCTGCCTGGCCCATCCATCTGTCACCCTTTTGTCCTCTGGAGACACATGGGACCAGCAGGGCTATCAAACTCAGAGCTTTCCTCCCATACCTCCCTGACCAACCCAGACCCCACAAAAACTCACCCCCAAGAGCTTGTGGCAGCAGAGTCAGAACTGTCTCTAGAGTGTCTGGTGTGTCTCCGAAGCCTCTTGTTCCTTCCTCCAGGCCCTGCATGATGAGTGGGGTGGAGAGGACGGCAGGTCTGTTGCCCAAGGACAAGAGTATAAAGAGCTGAGGGCAATCTGGACACAGAGCCCAGCCCCAGGAGTGAGCCCGCCAATCCTGGAGGAAGCTCAGGGAGACCTAGTAGCAGCACTTGGTCCTCAGCCAGTGCATCATGGAGCTTTGACCAGCCATGGGCCCACCCCAGACCCTAGGCTTGGTCTCCCTAACCCTCCCCTCTCTTTCCTGCAGATTTTTGGACAGGCGTCCCTCATCCCCCAGTTGTTTAGCCACGAGCAGCAGGTCAGTATGGAGCCCTTCTCTCAAACCCCAGCCCCAGAGCCCAGGGTTAGGGCTGGGATCTGGCCACTGAGAGGCCCCAAGCCCCATTCCTCGGCAGAGATGAGGGTGGAAGGGAGGAGGGGGTTCCCTGATTCCCGACCGTCTGTCTGAGGCCTCAGTTTCCTCTTTCCCAGAAGTGAGGAGCAGGAGGAGGGTGTCCTGGTGGAGATAATAGTCCAGGCCTGGAGCCAGTGCTCACTCAAGGTCTGGCTCCCTCTCTCCTCACTACCTCCATAGTTAAGAGTGCCTGGAGACACTTTTTGGACTGGTGACAAGGTGTATTGATCTCTAACTGCAACCCCCAGGTCCCCCAGCTTTCCTCCTTTCCAGAGCTCCAACCAAGCCTTGATAGATGTTGAATTATAGGAATAAATGTAGAGATTTCTCAGTTACCAAGGGGTTGGCGAAGACCATGCCAGTCCTGGTGCTGGACTGAGGGTACCCCTACCAGGAGTACCCACCCAGACCCCAGAAATGACCCTGTGTGTCTCAGCTTCAAGACCAGAGAGTGGGGCAGGCCATGCTCTGAGTTCAATCCTTTATGGCCAGGAGCAGGCCAGGGAAATATTTGTGGCCACCCAGCCCATAGGGCTACCCCAGAAGTACCACATCCTTCCTGTATGACCAGCCCAATCATATTTCTTCTTGAATCACTGTTCTAAGAGGTTTAGGAGAGCCCCTAGAAGGCCAGATGCCCCCCTCCTCACCTCTCAGCTGACGTGAAATTTTGAAGTGTTGCAAGATAAATGACTCGGGGCAGTTCCCTTCACAGTGAGTGATAACATACCTGCAGGGCTGGTTAGCCACCATACCTGCCTGCCAGAGCTCAGGAGGCTCCTGACCAGCATGTACACAGCCTCACCTTACGGAGTCGCCGTGATAACAGGTGTGATTACCAGGTTCTTGCTCTCCTGTGTAGGATTCTTAGTACATACTGGAATCTCATTTCATCTAAACAATACTAGGAAATCTGGTCTTTCATCAGCTTCCAGCTTCTAGGTGGGAAAATGGAGGCAATGAACAGTTAAGTAACTTACCATATCTGTAATTGAGGAAATGATGAACCTGGATAGAAACCTGGAGATGTAGCAAGGTCATTGCTGTGCCATCTTTAAGCAAGACCTGATTACCCTTGGCAGGTTGCCTGACAGAGTGGACACCTGGCTCTCTAATCCCCATTCAAAGCAAAGCTTGGGTGTGCCACCCGACCTGCATTTCACAGCATTTCTGTCCCTAGAATTTTCTGCCCTGATGGCAGGATCCACCCTCTCCACTTTACTAATTCCATTTACCGTGAGTCCCTGTGGTCAAGGCCACCACAAAACTGGTCTTTTTGTTTACATGTAATTAACTGAAACCTCCGTAAACACAGTGATTTACACTGCCACGTTGGACAGCTCCCATTTCTATACTTCTATAGTCAACCAGCTAGTCATCTCATCTGATGTGGCTCCTGAGGGACATCCTATTTCTTTATGAAAACCAGGATCCAAAAGTAGTGATGGTTGAGGTCACAGCCAATTCCAAAGCAAAGTGGCCCCAGGCCCCGCTCTAGCCTTTCCTCTACATGGTGTTCATTGAACCTGTGACACCCCCACCCAGCCAAGACCTCACCTGAACTGCCACCTGTCTCCATCATTGACCCTCTAGTACCTCAATTCAGGGGTCTCAAACTCGAGGCCTGTGAGTTGGAGACCCCTGAATAGTTAGTTGTAGGTAGTAACTATATCAGTTATTAACATATCCTGAGATAATGGGTCAGACAGACCCTTCAGAGCCTTAGGGAACACACACACACACACACACACACACACACACACACACACACACACACACACACACCTGCAGATTTGTAGGATCTTGGATGGTGATTTCTGGAGGATACCCAAAGATCTTCTCAAGGTTGAACTAGATATGAGACAGATACATGACCCACATTCTCCATCCTTCCTGAGGTGGACCTCACCAATTAATCCTGACCAGTGTGGTCCTCATCCCAGTCTTTTCTCACCTCAGTCATCCTCATTTCTGTCTCTGTTCCAGAACCTCCCCCCCTGACACCCCAGGGGAAACTTGATTTTGAGGCCATAACCAGTAGAACTCAGGGCTTTTTCCTGGCTCTGGTATCAGGGACCACTTCTGGTGGTGCTCAAGGACTATATGGGGTTCTGGGGATCAAATCCAGTTAATTTGCATGCAAGGCAAGTGACCTACCTGCTGTACTGTCTCTCCAACCTAGAGAAACAGTCTAAATATGCATCTGTTGAGTTAGCCATTGCCTTGCTAATTGCCCTTAGCAAGTATCTTCCCCTCATTGCTCTTCAAATTTCTCTGTAAAAATGGGGTTGGAGAGATAGCACGGAGGTAAGGTGTTTGCCTTGCATATAGGTTGGTGGTTCGAACCCCAGCATCCATAAGGTCCCCTGACTCTGCCAGGAGCGATTTCTGAACTTAGAGCCAGGAGTAACCCCTGAGTGCTGCGGGGTGTAACCTCCCAAAAAACTTAAAAAAATTCTCTGTAAAAAAAGAAGAAATTGCATCCCAAGTTGATAAATATCCAGCAGTCCGAAAGCCAGCTCCCCGTCCCCCCTACACACACACACACACACACACACACACACACACACACACACACACAAACACACACACACACACTTTGTCAGACTTCACTGATTGGTTTTATTTCTTAATTCTGAATTGACTTTATAATCTGCAAATAATGGATCATGTGCCCACAAGATATAATTTAATTGGGGATGAGTGACCTGAACAATTCAATTCCCCCTCTACGGGAAAGATGGGGAAATTGAGTGCCAGAAGTGAAAGACTTTCTTAAGGGCTCCCTCTGCCCAGCTATGTCTTGAGTAGTGAGATGGGAGGAGGGCCTTGCAGCTGTGGGAACCACTGACTCCTGCCTTTGGCTGGCCAGGTACAGGAGGCAGATCTGAGTGACCAGTATGAGGCAGCCTGCGAGTCTGCATGCAGCGAAGCGGAGTCGGCCACAGCAGAGGCACTGGACTTGCCGCTGCCCAGCTACTTCCGCTCCCGCAGTCACAGCTACCTTCGTGCCATCCAGGCAGGCTGCTCGCAGGAGGAGGACAGCATGTCCCTACAGTCCATCTCTCCCCCGCCCAGCACTGGCAGCCTCAGCAACAGCCGCACGCTTCCGAGTGAGTGCCACGAATGGGTGGGGCACGGACTATTGGACATAGCTGGTTCTCTCCTCTCTCTCTCTCTCTCTCTCTCTCTCTCTCTCTCTCTCTCTCTCTCTCTCT
>PVKC010042996.1:0-11844 GCA_004027635.1 Crocidura indochinensis | reverse complement strand
GTTCTAATCCTGGCATCCCATATGGTCCCCCGAGCCTGCCAGGAGCAATTTCTGAGTGTAGAGCCAGGAGTAACCCCTGAGTGCTGCTGGGTGTGACCCAAAAAAGCAAAATAAACAAACAAAAAAGATCACTCCATGAGATACAGGGGATTCAAACCCAGTCAACCATAAGCAAGGCAAGTTTCTTAAGCTCTGAACTATCACTCCACACCCTAGAACTGTTTTATTGCACACTGTAGCCAATTCTCTCTGGCTAGGTGAGGGCCACCTCTCTTACTATTATATTGATGAAACAATATATGGCCAAAAACTGTACCTATGCCTCACAAAGGGTGGTGAGGATGCATGTTCCAAAGGACCCCAATTTCTCATGACTATTTAGGCTTCTTCTGAATCCCAGAAATGAAAGATATCTACTCACTGTGCCCTGTAGATGTGTTTCAGCAAGTATTTGAGTCTCTGGAGCAGAGTGGCTTCCTGGTCAGGCATCGTCATTTCAAGACAGATCCACCCACTCCTGCCTTATGAAGAGAGAAGCATTAGGCGAAGCTCCTACTTTCCCATATTACCACTGAAACCACAGCTTGCCACTTAAGTCTAGAGAGTCTTTGAGCTCTGGGTCCATTCTGACATAGTGCTGAAGAAAGCAAATGTTTCAAGATGTGTCTCTCAGGAATGTCCTTCTGGTGCTTGGCAGCATTAGCCTTCCCAGGACTAGATCCTGCTGCCAATGTGGTAGATGTCTCACCCCTGTCCTCCTGGATAAGTCTTTAGATTTCATTCTCATATTTAGAGAAGCTGCCACAGGAACCACCATGGTCAGGAACATCAGGTTCTCCCCAGCTTGTTCTCTTTGGGGGCTACTTTTTGTTTTGTTTTGTTTGTTTTGCTTTGCTTTGCTTTGTTTTGCTGCGAATCCTGGCAACTGCACTATCTTTATCAATAAGTGATTTGGAAATGGTTATCAACTTCAAAGTTGGCCAGCAGAGATAGCAGGGGACTGGATATGCCCACTTACTCACAAAGGATGCATGTTAGTGGGGTGTTGGCTACATTTCATTCCTCTCTTTCCAGAGGACTTTGTGCATCCAAAACATCCTCTTTGGGACCAGTTTTGACTATTCACTGCAGAAACACAAATTCCCCTCTTGCCTCAACTTGGCAAATTTTTGAACTCAACCAATCTCACAGAGCTTTACTTGTGACCTCACTGACCCCTTGTTCTGGTCAACTCTGCTTCCGTTCCTTGCAGGGGCCCTATGCTAAGGATATGCTCAGTCTCTCACCTAGACAAATTTCCACTCTGCAGAAAACCACTTTCCATTCATGTGAAGGTAGAAGGCTTTGCTTGCTTTAACTGCAGTTACAACGACCATTTGAGAACTATATGGAGAACCAGCTTTGATGAAGATGGCTGAAAAAGGGGCCTGGGGTCTCTAGTAATGCTGCTGACACACTCAATTAAGCAGTTCTAGAACTTTCCTATAGCCAGGCTACCAACTAATAACTATTCTTGCCATAAAGCCACTTTAATTTGAGTTTCTGTTACGGGCAGTGGGAATCATTTTAAATGTTCTCTCCTATCAGTAGGGAGCAGAGTGATGTACTTAATCTCAGGTGAGGAAGAAATTCTGCCCAGGCAGCCTGAGGACCAAACATTCAACATCTCTTATTTCCCATGAAGCACTATCACTTCCTTCCTAGCCACATGGGGGTTATTTCATCTTCATGACACTGTTAACCAGGAAGGACAGCAACAACAACAAAAAAAAAGTTGTCCATTCTTCTCACAAAGAGGAAAAGGAAGGAATTGCTGTATAACCCCTGAGTCCTTATAATTTATAGACCAGCCTGGCCTCTATGTACTGTCTTCTTTTTTGTGTGTCATAAAAAAGGAACAAAGACCATAACAAGTGAGAAAAGGCTAAAACATCCCAAGTAATACCTACCTTATAAATTCTCACAAATACTATCAGATGATCAAAAACTATGCGTACAGTTTTTCCCTCCTGCCAAGAAATAAACTTGGCTATACCTCAGGTCATGAGATATCGCAACAGATGTTTTACAGTAATGTACACTACTTGGCCTACCATCTGTTCCTCAGGGGCAGGGGCTGGTAGGGACTACACCCCCAAATTCACACAGGGAAGACAAAATTTCCATGTTGATGGTGTTTGGAGTTGAGCCTTTGAAAGCACTAACTCTACTTGGCTGTTCTGTGGATGATTCAGTACTATAAATTGCTTTGTAAGAGCAAGTGAATCAAGTTTATTAACTAAAATGGGAATGAAAATAATGTCTGCCTCATAAGATGCTCTGAAGATGAAATAAGAAAGTCCACACAAATGACAGGTGAAAAATGACTATATATTCTGTTTTCTTTTCCCATGGAACGTAGAAACTAGTTCCCACTCCCCTTAAATTCAGGTTGGTTCAAGTGGCCTGATTGACTGAAAGAATGCAATGGAAGTAATGATCTGAGATTTCTCAGGCAAGATTAGAGTAGCCTTTCAGCTTCTGTCCAACTGTTTTATGTGACCTATTCTTAGAGTGCTGAGCTTCCAATAACATGAGCAGGGATTGGCTAATCCCAGACACACAGCTTGCCTGTGCCATGTACCAGGCACTTGAGTAAAGCCATCATCACCTTCAGACTAATGTGTCAGTTCAGCACCACTAAGTAGCCTTAGTTGATGTCTTGCAGAGGTTAGGAATCATCCTAAAGAACCCTGCATGAATTTCTGGCTAATAAAATTTATCATCCCGATTTATAATCCCCAAATAATAAAACCGTTGTGGTATCCACTCAGTATTGGGTCACTTGTTATTTATTCAACAATAGCTACTCACCTAAAACCCCTCTGCTTTATATTTAACTCAGAGCTGGTTCAGAAAGCATGGCTAATATCATTAGATCTTAGATAAATTCCCAAGCTTATTTTCCTCACTGAGTTAGCAATGTCTATGGCTTTGAAGAGAAAATAATGATAATTATACATCTCTAGGAAAAATTTTCAGTTTCCTAGGTATTCCACCAATATGTAAGAAATGAAAGAAGAATTTCTTACCCTGACCCACCCCTTTCCCTCACCAGGCCCTACAAAGGAAGCTTTAAACATGTAAGATTATCAGCCAAGAGAATATCAAAATTCTCCTTCTCCCCTTAAGTATACTTGTGCCTGAACTTTTGAAGAAAGTGAAAATTCAATTTTTCCTTTCTTTTTTTTGGGTAGGGGGGTAATATACAACTTATGATGCTCAAAGCTATTCTTGGCTCTGTGCTAATAATTGACCCCTGGTAATGTTTTGGGGACCATATCTGGGGCCAGGTTAGTTGAAACACAAGGAAAACAATTAGTGCATATAATATCTCTCCAATTCAAAAATCCAATTCCAGTATTTCATACCCCAAAAGACATTTTGAGGGTATATGTATCCTTCGACACCTAATACAGACTTCAGAAGTCTTTGCACCTCTTTTCTAGGAGCAATGACAGATTCTGGAATTAGGAAACACCCTTTTTTGAGAATAAATAAACATATATCTAGTGTTGGAGCAACCTTTCTGTTAACGATTTGTTTCCTTGACAGGGATTTTTCCATGTTAGATGGTATTCTAGATGGCAATGTTCATGGTTTACCAAATCCCCTCTTCTAATCCTGTTGGCCCTGTTTCTCAGTATCCCCTAAAGAAATCTGTCCATGGATATGTGGGCAGTTATTGTGGTCACCCTCTAAGTCTGTGACCTTCTATAGTCCTTTCTTCTTTTACCAGCAGGCCAGAAGACCTCTGAGGGCCTAATAAATAATAGAACTGGGGTGGAAGGTATGTAAGTGACTGGTTGGGGCTGATGCCATGTTCCAGCTGATGACCATCGTGGCTGTGAGCCAAAAGCAGAAGGCACCTTTATGATATAGGCACAGTGTAGCATAAACTGACTTATTGCAGTCATGCATGAACTTTCTTAGCAAACAAAGATAAGTGGTGGGGAACATTCCTCCTTCCCAAAAACCAAAACTAAAAGTCATTGGGGAATTTACTGAAATGGCTGACTTTCATGTCACAACTCACAGAAGTAAAGGTGTGGCTCTGAGGTTTCTCACCACTCCTTCTATTCCTGGTGTAAGGTAGGTTGCCTCTAGCTTCTTCTCTCTGTGGGGAAGCAGATCTGAAGCATCATGTTCTGCGGTTCCAGTGACAAGGAGAGGAAATTCTATCACACGTGTGACAGGAGCCATCAGAAGTGATCATTTAATCCCTGAGGCCTCTTTAGAAGAAGAAATCTTCGCTTTCTCAGTGACTCCTTCTCAGCTCAGCCTGATTTCCACACACCAAAAGCATAGTCACCACAAATCTGCACAGTAGGGAGTGACTGAATGTGAGTGACTGGGAATGTAGAGCTATTTACTACAATCCTGCAATTGGGCTTTTTGCATTGCAAAGTTTTTGTTCCACACCACGGAAATCACTGTCTAAAATGAAGCCTAGAGACAGCTAAGAGGTGGGAGAGGCCAAAGACATTCCAAATCCCAAAGCTGAAGTATTTAGTGGCAGATGCTTTTTCTGTGCTTCAGAGCTCTTCACCCTTGACCCGAGCCTTGCTCAGTGCTGTTATGTCCCTAAAAACTGGTCTATTCCATCTTAAAGACACGTGTCTCTGTCTCCCAGGGTGGCCTAGCTACGAGGGAAAAGGCAGCCAGAGAGACACAGTGAAAAGGAAGCCATAGTGGATCATTGAGCTGCCATGTGTTTACAAAAATCCACTGTCGAGGCGCTAACAGAATCTGGTTACAACAGGGCAATTAGCCATGGAATCCAAGGGCTATTTTCCAAACACAATTCTGCATTTTTTAAGTACTGCTTTGCTGGGCACTTTCTTCCCTGCAGCAAGGAGATTTCTTGGGAGGATGAAGTGGAGCACACGGGAGGGGGTGGTTCCCACATGTCCCAGGCATCATTAGCCAATCCTCAAACTAAGCTTAGGAGTCATCAAGGGCAGTTAACCAGAGCTCATCCTACCGCCAGGACTGCTAACAAGACAATGACAGATAGCACAGGCTGGTAAATCTTCCAAGGCAGGTATCCTTGTCTTCATCCAATGGCCATGAATCAACTAAACAGGACAGGCCTGGATGTTTAAGATAGCTGTATATTTATTTATGAGGGAATGACCAGTTCAGTATTTCTGCCAGTTACCTTTATGGTTTTTATGAGATTTGGATAACTTTTATTTATTGCCCATACCACTTCCTATGGACAATGGAGCTTTGTTTGACATTTAAAGATGTTTCAAAATGTTTTCTGCTGGTTTCTCTAGCAGGAATAAAAGGACCTTTTTTCCTCAGGGTTTCTGCAAGAAACTCAGGCAAAGCTAATTTGGATGATAAAATGATACCATTTCAAACATCTTCATGCACAGATTATATTATTTGAACCTTTTCATAGGAAGAGATTAATCATGTGATTTGCATCACCAACCTTATAATTTTAATAACAAAGCTGGCCAGGAAAAAAAGCCAAAATACAGCTTTGCAAGGAAATATGACACAGCCTGTGTGTCTTGTGTTCCTCCTGTTGGACTGTGCTTATTTCATTGGTAATCTGATAGGCTAATTTGTTTCCAGAAGGGCCCTCTCTGCTCATGATAAAATGATACCGTTTATGGTCATTGTTAACTATAATATTAATAGCTCCCATTCAAAGTTCATTCCATCCCAACTGTACACACACTCTCACTAGCCAAGAAAGAGAGAACTAACATCCCTTGCTTTCCAGGTGAAGAAATAGAGATTGAACCTTGGTAAGTAACCTCCCACATTCCCCCCCCCCCCCAATCGGCTGCATGACAGAGCAAACCAGTCCATATGATACCAGGCTGCTCGCTTCCAGCTATGTTCTGCCATCTTTCTGGACTCTGCCTTCAAGATGTTCTCCTTCCCAAAACTATTTCATATGTTTGAAGCCATGGAAGAAAAATCAAACTGGCTGCCAAGTGGTATGTAGACATAACAAAAAACTAATTGACTGAAACTCTTCTTTTCCAACCTCTTCCTGTGATGTGGGGAGGGGAGATTGTCATTCCAGCTGTGGTGACTTGTGACCCATTGGTTTGAAGGGGCTCTGGGGGCTGGATTGTCCCCCTTGGAAGAGGCAGAATGAGTGTCTCACCTCCAACCCCCTCTTAGCCACAAATATTTATCTCCCTTGACACTAAGCCCATCTGGCTCTCTTCCAACCAGCCAGTACAGCCTGGCTATTGGTGCACCATCAGCCCCATAGTGGTCATAAACCACATGCCTGCTGACTTGACAACATGTGGGAAAGGCTATGATAATCCAGCATTCTAGTTTATTCCTAGAGATTAGGGAAGTTCCTGCTCTCATCCTACTCTCCCAACATCTCTGGAAAGAAGAAAATGTTTGGTCCATTTCATACACTATGACATTGAAGTTTAATTTGGATTTGTGCACAGCCACTAACATAAGGAAGAAAACAGGAATTAAAGTCTTGCTCCAAACATGGCAGGCCAGGATCTTAACCTGTTACTTTTAGAGATGAATAGAAATGAAAAACCTTTCCTTACAAGAGCAAAGCTACAACCCCTCAATCAAACCTATATGTAGTCTCAGAGCTGAGATGGTAAGCAGGGCAATTTCCTCATCCTAGAACATGCTCCATGCTTCAATACATCCCACTCTCCCTTCCCATTTGCTCCCCAGAAGCTGGTGCAAAGGGGGGGGGACCTACAACAACAACTCTACATTTTTTGTTTAGTGGAGAAAGAAGGCATGATCCCCATGGGACAGGGAGAGAGAGATCAATAGGTTAGAGTACATTGCATGCAAAATGTATGGGTTAGATTACTTGTATCACATGACCCTGCACTCCCCAGAATATCAGGATTCACCCTCAAGGACCACCAGGGGTATGATCCCAAAAGCAAAAGGAAAGCTGTTCATTAGAGTCCCAAATTCTGGCTGCCTCAGTTAGAGTTCACCTATGACCACCGACTAACTCTATGAGTAGAAGCAGATTTATTTGATTCTTTGGCCTTGCAGCTACTTTTTTTTGCAGATTGGAGTAATGATTATATCCACTTGATCAAGTTTCTATAAGAAATAAAGAGAAGGTATGTTGAAATGGGGGAAGGTATGTGTACTGCCCAGAACATTCTCTGGATATTTGAAAGCTCACAAAAAATATTGCCAGTCTCTTGGTCTTTGCCAGCACACTGAAATAAACATGTAATTATACTTGCAAGTTGGCACACAAGTACCAATGTAGATCCACAAAGAGAATTCCAAATGCAGGCTTTGAGATGGGAGGCTGGAGCAATCTGGGATATTTTCACAAAGGAAACATGGGCTGCTGTGCTGCTTGAAAATGGGCAACAGGGAATTCAGAGGATGACTAAGTAGTTCTAAGTTTGCATTTCCTAAGTATGGGAACTAGATATGTGGCATTCTATTCCTTAGCACTCCATATGTCTACAATATGACATTTAGTGGGACGAAAAAAATGAAATTTAATAGATATAAAGAACTGGAGCCCAGAAGTGATCTAACTTTCCCAGGGCCACCCAGCCGCCATGAAACGGCTGGGCAGAATCAGTCCACAGTAACTAACTCTGATCTCCTTTCCCTTTTCATCACCATCAATACCCCTGAGAGTAGTGGTGGAGAAAATGCTCCCCACTTCAGATGGACAGGGAGAATTCTTGCTGCTGTGCATGGTACTCATGATCAGAGAATAAAACCTAAGAAGTCTGAGAACTTGATGGAAATAACAATCCAACTTCTTTCCCATGAATATTTAATCTGAAATTCAGCACCTAAATTGAGACCATCAACAATAGCTATGGCAGTGAGGGTTATAGGTGATGGAGCAGTCATGCTTTGAGCTCCTTCTGCCCTCGACTTGAACTTGATATCTTCCTTGTTTGCTGCATTAGCCACAAGAATAGAGATTCTCTCTTGTTCACCTTTGAATAGAAATGTTTGCCTTTGATTCAGACCCTGGAACAGAGTAGGAACTAATAAACCCTTGATGCAAGAGCACCAAGGAACACACGGTGTTCTGAAGCTCCCCCACCCTCCAATTCTCTTTGAGCCTTCTATGGATTGATGCCCTTGTATAATTTTAATGCCTTGTTCTGAAATCAAGTATGAATGACTGTTACGTAAGTCCACATAAGTCCTCTCTTGCTCTTTACACAAGTTTGGGCAACCAGACATGCTCTGGAGGGTGCTCTGGCCAATAGCTAGTGAAGAACTCTGGGTTTTGGTTCAATTGACCATACAAGACTCTACTAAATACCCAGGGTCTGGGAGAAGTAGATAAATCTTAGCTCAGTTGAACTTTGAGATAACACAACAGCATGGTGGCTGTCACCTTCCTTACAGTCTGAGAAAGGCCACGAGTCAGATGAATCCACTCCACTATGCCAGACTCCTGGATCACAGAAGCTAGACAGAATCAATTTCAAATTGCCTCACTGAAGCACTAAGGAATAGACAATTAATATATTGCCAGTACAAAGCAAAGGGGAAGAGAAAAGTAGAGAAAGGATGGACAAATGAACAGAATACTGAGCTCACAGCTACCCAACTTCCTCTTAGTAGCAGGTGTTATTTTACACTGCTCAATCACCATAACCATATGCTCCATTGTCATCTTCTTTCACTTTTTCCATACTGGTCTTTCTTTATACAGATTGAATTTTTGTGTCATAATCAGGTTATTATAATTAATTATGCAGAAAATTATAAAACATCCCATTTTGTCATCATTCACTAGACTCTCAAAGACTTTCCAAGACTCTTGTAAGGAGAGATCTGGTCCATAGAATTACATGGGTTTGGTCAGTGTTTGTAACCTGCAATCCTTGTCCCGTTCTTAAAGAGTCCATCCTACCTGGTTGTTAGGAATATGGATTTATATATACCTATCTCCACTCCTACCTGTTCTGTCTTTGAAGGATATCACATTTAACCCATTGATTCTAAGGTTACTGTCAGATAACTGTGGTCTAATTTCTAACAAGCAGTTGAATGTGAGTAGAAATGCCAGTTTACAGATCCCCAGAAGAGCTCATAGAACCCAACTTACTTTATCATATCTAGGTCTGTGCCTCTGAACAAAGCACTCATCCAAGGGGCTAAAGTACTACAATTATTTCTTTCATTCAAATGTACCAATCTCGGGAAGATCCACTATGGACTTTCTGATCTATTTCATTTTTGTTTGATGGCCATACCAGGCAGTACTCAGGGATTACTTCTGGTTCTGGTCACTTCTGGAGGGCTCAAAAGACCATTTAGGATGCCAAAGATCAAAGGTGAGTTGGTTGCATGTAAGACAAGTGCCCTACTCAAAAGGCAAGTGTACTATTTCTCTGACTGACCAGCCCTCCACTATGTGATTCTAATAGTGAGTGTTAAGATTTTAAACGAAGCCCTGTATAACTAATGTCCATGATAAAACTCAGAACCTTTCCATTTCCCCAAAGGTTCCCTTTGTATCTGAATCCACATCATTCCCCTGACTCCTGTGTCCAAGCAACCACTTATCTACTTTCTGTCAGTTCAGATTAGACTTGTATTGTCTTGAGTTTCCTCCATGTAGAATGATATAACATGTCTGCTTCTGTGTCTGGCTTCCTTCACTCAGCATAATTAGTCTGAGACTCATTTGCAGAGATAAATAAAAGGGAGGCATCCAGCATGACAGCAGCTCATTCCTTTTTATTGCCAAATAGTATTCCTCCCTACTCTCCTCTCTCTCTTCAATTGCCAACCTTACTAAAGAAATTACATATGGATTAAATTGCATATAGAGTACACAATTTAAATAGCTCTATTAATTCTATTTATGTGGGTGTGGAGAGGTCTAAACCACACCCAGTAGTTCTCAAAAGCAATTTTGACTGTACTCAGGGTGACCCTGGAAGTGTTTAGGATACCGTATATACATTGTCAAAAATCAAAACCAGGTCAGTTGCAAGTAAGGCCAGCACTTTAACACCCCTGCTATCTCTCTCTAGTCCCTTGAATATTATACAATAGTTGCATATAGATATACAAGCATCCATCCTGGCTGGACACAGCAGGCTTTTTTATAGATCAGAATTTAAAAGAAAATAAATGAAACCAATGCAGTTCAGAATAGTGGCATAATGCTTTGTCCAAGTATCTCTGGGTACTCTAGGTAAATATTTGTCTCACACTTGAAAAACTGAAGAATCTTTGATGATTTTACAAAAAAGCAAATCTGCCCAAAGGTGATTTATTCCTTCTGAACATCTTTTTAGAAGCTTTTTTACTCAAAACAACCAGAATAAAACAAATAATAATGTTTGGCAAACACCTCACTACATTTAATACCTCTATGACAGGGCTCTCAGCTATGGTGACACAAGCTCAACTCACATTGGCTCAAGGGGGAAAAATGAAACAGAGTGAGATTCATTAGTTTACATAAATAAAATTCCATGGAATTCATGCATAACTGTGCCTGACTAGGAACTCGTACATTTTTTTTTTGTAGTTTTTGGGTCATACCCAGCAGAGCTCAGGGGTTACTCATGGCTCTATGCTCAGAAATCACTCCTGGCAGACTCAGGGGACCATATGGGATGCCGGGATTCGAACCACCATCCTTCTCCATGCAAGGCAAATGCCCTGCTTCAATGCTATCTCTCCAGCCTTCATATATTATCTTAACTCAGCCTCTTACTTTTTCTGTTTTCTTTATTCTCAGTCTTCCTTTCCCCTCAAAGGTGGCCTGCTACTGTTTCAGGAGACTTCTCTTCTTCTAAATAAAACACTTCGGGTACTTCCATTGATGAAAAGTAAATGCAGGGAATGAGTGCTTGCAGTGAGGAAGTGACTTAGAGGACAACCCAAGCATGTGCACTATTCAGAGACTGAACACAGTACAAGGGACTCTGCTTCCCTTTTCTAACAGAGACAGGGATAGACCAAATGGATAACATTAGTCCAAAAGCTAGGAATCAGCTTGGGTCTGGGGAATGAGCTCAGTTGAAGTCAAGGGTAACTGCAACTGGTGTTGGCAGTTCTCTGTCCAAGCCAGAGAAAGAGTACTATCCCCTGTAGCTATAGTTTCACTGCTGTCTTTTATTTTTTGGTTCAGTCTAGCTAGATGTCTGCTGACAAGGGTACAGAAAGTATATAGCTGGAGTCAAGCCTCCAGGTTACAGACAAGAGTAGGGAAAGAGCAAAGTGAGGACAAGATAGGCTAACAGAAAGGGAACAGATGTTCTGGGAAGACATTGATTTCAAATGTGAATATCATGCCCACTACAGGGGGAAGTTGGCAAAGGATGAAGAGATGAAGGTCTTGGGAGGGGTTCCAAAAAAGGTCAGGAACTCTCACTTCCCAAGGATGTGGGGTTGGCAAACCCATATTATACCACATGGTAGAGAACTGCAAATAGCAATTTTTGCAAATGGCCAGTTCAGGCTAGTTCCATGAGGCAGAGTGTTAGTTTTGCTGCAGTGCCAGTCTATGACCAAAGGCTGGGATCTGTTGAATGTTTGCAGTCTTTGGAAAAGGGGAAAGAAGAAAAAGATAGACAGAGAAGCACTCTTCCTTTTGTTTTGTTTTGTTTATTTTTATATTTTAGGGGGAGGCCACACCCAGCAATGTTCAAGGCTTACTCCTTAATGCTGCACTCAGGACTAAATACTCCAGTCTCAATGGGAGACTATTTGGGATGCTGGAGATTGAACCTGGGTCAGCTGTGTATAGGGTGGGTACCCTGCTTGCTTGTTGTACTACCTCTCTAACCCAGAAACACTTTTCTCTTTCTTTCTTTCTCT
>PVKC010042995.1:0-11859 GCA_004027635.1 Crocidura indochinensis | reverse complement strand
TTGCCAATTACTAGAAAGTAATCTTGTAAAATAAAAATCCATTGAAACAAAATATGTTAAACTTATTGGGAGGCATTTGTAGCTTACAGCAATCTGGATATCAGAAAAAAATTAGAAGGGCAAGAGAAAGACAGAAGTTTTGGCAGATTTGTGTGTCTATAGGATTGCCTTTGGGTAAAATTATTAATAAAATAAAATATGAAATTATTATGATAATATTATTATAAAGTAAATACATAGAAAAGGCCTGTTTTAGAAAATACTAAGAGAAAATTATTTAAGACTACAAATGTGCATTGGGTTAGATAATTTTGATATTGAAACTCCACTCTTTCAAATAGTCATATTTTCACTTTACTAGTGATTTTTAATGTTGTAAAAATTATGTAGTATCATGTTATTCTATGTTAATTATTTCAATTGTTTTTAAAAATTCTTGCCCCAATTTTCCATGTGGTGCTTGTGTCAGATAATGTAGGACAATAGATTTAATAATGTGAATAGGATCAACTTTTTAAATGACAACAATAAATATTTTTATATACAAAATAAAGGAAATTGAAGTCTAAACATAAAGTTGTTTAAATATAAACTATATTTTCATTACTACGATGTGAAAACACTTATCATGTGAGGATCATATTTTATCCTATGTTCAACCATTATTTTATATCCTTCGTCAACAGAAAAATGTGCAGAAAAATGAGAAACTACTTCCACACTTCTGTGCATTTTCTATTTTTGATATGGATCTTTTGAAGAAACTGACAATGCAGTGAACAAGAATAGAAAAGGTAATTTATGAATTGTGAGACATTGAAAAGTCATCTTTTGGAAGCATTGATTATCTATTCCCAGATCTGGCCTCTGTCTTCATATTTTTAAGTATAGTCATAAATATCAACATACAGTATTAATGAAAAAACACTATTTATCATAAATGTTGTCTTTCAACTATATTAATATAAAATAACTATCAGGAATAAATTATTGGGGATACATAGCTAATTACAGCGGTATTCCTGGTGCCCACCCCCACCCCCATAAATAATTTCACATAAAGAATCTAAGAGAAGCTCAGCTATGAGAAGCTTCCCTGAGAAAGTGGGCTGAGAAAGGTGTAATAGATTATGGAGGGAGATGAAGGCATGCTTCTACCATATCCAATCAGTCTTTTTCTTAAAGGTCAGGACATTCTGTCTGGGTCCATTTGTGTTTTTGATTCTGCCCGTTTCACTATTCAGTAACACAATGTAACTGTCAGTTTCAACAACAGTTCCTGGCTCCACTGGCTCCATGGCTCTGGGGGAACATACAATATTTCACATCCACAAAACAATTCGGCGTCTGCGTGGGCAAACCATATGATGACCACGGGGAGCAATATGGTCACACCCTACTGAGCACTCTTAAGAAGACTCTGTAAAGAGTTACATCTTAAGAAGAATGAAGCTGTACTCCTCTTTGCTTTTGCATACTTGCCAAATAGCATTTTAATGTTGAGTTTTTATCAGCAGAAGTCAAATGCAAATGTTTATCTCTGTTCCATCTTTGTGGTTAAAGACAGCTTTTGTAGCAATGGAATTAGGGGGCTGTTATATATCAGAAAACTTTTAGTACATTAATTATGACCTTGTTGGCTTTTTTCTCATGTAGTTTTTGTTATTTATTTCTCTTCCCAAGCAAAACCAGATAACAGTTCAAATTTATAAAGACAAAGGAGGGTACTGATAATCCAGGGGAGGTAGATAATTGATACCCCAACATATTTTTTAACCAGTGGGATCTGGACCTGGCTCTGGAAAATTAATATTTATGATGCTTTCAAAGGATTTGTCATAGACTTCCACTTTTTTACTAGCTGACTGATATGTTATAGTCTATTCTATTGCTTTTTTCCGAAGCAAATAGAATTTAAAAATTAATTTCACAAAGGACAGCAAAAAATTAAAAAGAACTGATAAGGAAAAGCCCATCTTAGAAAATATATCCCTTTAATTTTTGTTCTTTTTTAAAATTCAGCATTCATCATATTTTCTTTGTTTCCAGTAAATTTACTTTTTGGTATGTAAAACTTCCTTGAATTGTTTCTATATTGTTAGTGTACTTCCAAATGATGTGTACCCCCCCCTTTTTTTTTTGCCACATTTGCTTGCGCTTCTAATGATTTTTCCAAGTTCACAACATAAAAATCACGAGAGACACAATTTATCACCTAATGATTCCTCTAATTGAGATAAGTTTGAATCATGCTTAAAAACTTTATTAGTACTATGTTAATGATGCATGGTTATTGTCTTTGTCTATAGACTTAGGAACATATCTATGAAATTTTTCTTTCTGACAGTCTGCAGGTTAGAGTTAATCTTGAAAGTCACAAATACCTATGGCTTTAAAATATATTTTCTTTTTGAGTGTAAACACTTGTCTATTGCCTGTTGTAATGGGAATATTTATTCTAATCAATTGATTAGAATTTATTCTAATGAATCAATAAAGCTGCATTGTTAAAAATGGACTTTGATAAGGTTAGAAAGTTCAGCTTTTCTAATTTCTCTTTTGTCTCGATATTTTACTTATAACTTTAACATGGCGATGGCTATTACGTTTATATATGTGGAAAGTTTTACTGAATCTATTTTATCTAAATGGACTGTTCTATATATAATAGAAATTACAGGAAAAAAAAGAGATAAGAAAGCTCAAGTGCTCATTGGTTAGAGAACTTAGATGCAGGAGATCATTGTTAAACTGAAATTCTAGAGGGCTAAAATTCTACCAGAGTGTTGTGTAACAGCACAACTGTGTTGAATGCTAGGTTTGAGGCAATGGCTATTATCTTCTAGTACTCAGAGCCTAAAAACTCCTTAAGAGTCAACCCAGAGCAGAAAGGAAGTTGTAAAGTGAGCCTAAAACCTAGTATCTGTTCTAGACAAATGCCAGCCTAGAAAGAAAATTCTAAGCATTTTTGTTAGAATTCTTTCCCTATTCCAATACCCTCAAAATGTTTTGTTTTATTTTATTAGTTTTTAATTTCAGGGCCATACCTAGCTGTGTCAGGGCATAATATTCAGGGATCACTCTTAGCATGCTTGGGGGACCATATTGAATGCTACTGAGTTCAATCCCAGGACAGCCAAATGCAAGGCAAAGGCCTGGCCTGCTGTACTATGAATCTGCACATCCCAACCCTGCAAGTTATGTTGTGCCATAGTCCTGAGTTCTATTTCACCCTGTAGGATTGCAGTATAATTAGGGGAATATATAAATTAGACACATTTTAGTTCCTTTTATTCCTTTATGATCCTCCCTTCTCCTACCTTTGATGCTATTGCTATTGTGATGGTGCTTTTCATACTAGGGACGAAAGATTTTGATTGTGGTGTTTCAACATTGCTTACTGAGAACCACACTCCTGACATTGGTAAATGAACAATACCTAGATATGAGATGTCAAGGGTGGTCCTGAGTCTTTGTACCTGTTCAGAGTAGGACTATCCCTTTGATATGGGACACACTGTTAGAGCCTGTTAGAGTATGGGATATTGGGGACATGGTGAAGGAAAGGTCACATTGATGGTGGGATTTGTGTTTGACTATTTAGTTTCTGAAATAATGTATTATTAACTGTGACTCCACCCTGGATTTAGGTGCATCTACCTGAGACTCCCATTTCTGGGAGGAGTCTTGGGAACCGGATATTATATGTCACCTTACGTGCAAGACCCATCCCATTCCGGGGAGTGGTCTTGGGAAGGTTATATAAGGCCTTTGACCCAGGGGATCGGGGTCTTTTGGTCTTTGCCAGCAAGGAGGTCAGAGGGAAGATGGCTAAAAGGAGTTAAGACACAGGGCAAGTTAAGAATGGCTGAATGCGTAAATGGTTAGCAGCCACATTTGTTGGCCAGGGCAACATGAAGCAGGCCTGTGAGTGAGTTCAATATTCATTGCTTTCCTGGACCCAGATCTGCCTGTTAATGGGGGATGAAACCACATGACCAGGGGCCTAAAAATAAAGGCCTCCAGCCACCATCCAAGTCCATCCTAAGGGCTTAATGCAACAATTAACAACTGGGTAAATTATGATTTTAAAATAAAATATTAAAAAATTTAAAACTCTACTCTCTGATCTTAAAATGCATCAATTTTAATAAATTGCCATATATTTTTTACAGTTACATAAATATCTTGGTTTTGAGTACTTCCCCGTGTTACTCAGAACATACTTCTTGATCTTCACTTAGGGATCACTTGGGTTACAGTATGTGAAGCCAAGATTCAAACCCAGGTTGGCTTGTGTCTTACCCAATGTACTATCACTTTAGTTCCATCTCTACAGTATATTCCCAGAAAAAAATAATTGGTGGCTAATCTTTGAAATACAACTGAAAACTGAATGTACCCCATCAAAATAAAAAAGTCTTGCAAGGGGCAATGTTCTGTAATCAAGTACAGATTAGCTAAATTAATATTTGTAAAATATGACTGATTTGTTTTCACGTAATTTTTATGATGTTACAATGGCTTCTTATTTTTATCTATTATATATATTATATGCAATATGTAAGTATACATATAGTAATACCAAACATGCATATAATAAACATAAGCAAGTAAAGCTATATTGTGTAGTAAATCAATACTGAAAATAGATATCATGACAAAATACTACTTTCAAGTCAAAAAGGCCAGTTTATAGTTAACCCTCACCAGCTGTGCACAGAGTAGTTTTCCATATGAGAAATAAAATGAGATGAAGAAGTAAGATACTCTAAATTTAAATCTTGGTGATGCAACTTACCAAGTGGTGACCACACTTCTACTCAGAATTTCCTTATATGCAAAAGAACAAAAATAATTCCAATGTCACAGAGGTTAACATAAAATAAATATCAAGAACAAGTATAGTACTTAATATTAGAGCAATGCCATGGCTTTTAACTTCCTACAGACTCAGAATGTAATTTTTATTTCTGCTCAGTTGATCTTTTAAAAATTTTTTTTGAGCTCACTTATCTTTGATCACTTAATTGTTGACATTCTTGAATACTATATTTTTCATTTTGGGCATTATAGGACAGATAATTATAGTAAAG
The DNA here is from genome assembly GCA_004027635.1 of Crocidura indochinensis. Classification (NCBI taxonomy): domain Eukaryota; kingdom Metazoa; phylum Chordata; class Mammalia; order Eulipotyphla; family Soricidae; genus Crocidura; species Crocidura indochinensis. The sequence continues at coordinate 6,763 of PVKC010042995.1, read as the reverse complement.
GTAATAATAATAATAAATTAATAATAAGAACTAAGTCTCAAAAGCTAAGCCCAATGTATCCTGATTCCCATGCTATTCATTCAGTAAGCCCATTGTTGTATGTTGGAGACTGCAGGTAATCTAAAATTACTTGCAATGTAGTCTATCTCTATTTTTTTTAACATTTCAAGATCATCTTTTATTAACTTTAGGAACTAAAACTACAATATAACAGTAATATCTCTCCTAAGCAAAGATTATATTGCACCCTAAAGTAGATTTAAGATTTTTTCAAGGCACACTTCTAAATCATTTTTCAATCATATTAAAGGAGGTGAAAAAGTAGAAATAATCAACAATTAAGGTCTACTCAGAATTGAAATCTGAAAAATACATATGAATACATCTATATCCTTTAGATTGATCTTTTTTACAGGATTATATAACATACTTTCAACTTGATAAAATAAAAAAAATTTAATCATCTTCTTCCCGTTTATTTAAAGGGTATTTAAAGGTGAGTAAAGTAAGCATGTTCAGTTGTCAATAAGCACCAATTGCAAAAATCTTTATAGTACAGAAGGCTACTTAGGCTATTTATTTGCACAGTGTGCCTATAAATTTTGACAGACATATTTTTAAGTATTAGGTTAATATTATTATTCTTATTTATGCCACTACAAAAAATACTTAAGTTTTGCCAAAGATAATACAGACCCTGGTTAGATTCCTGGCACTACATATGGTACCTGAGTACCTCCAGAAATTATTCCTGAGTAGAGCCATAAGTAGATCCAGAGCACCACCAGAAAGGCACAAAACACCACTACCCTCAAAAAATAGTTTTCAATGCAGAGTTGAAATTTTTCAATTCTTAGCAAAGTGCCTCACATAGTAACTTAATCCCATATAAGATATTCAGAAACACAAAAATTATCTACTGTGAATCACTGTTAGTTAAAATGATAGTTTGGAAGTCTTAAAACTGTGTTACCTATGTCTCTCAAAATAGAAACTTTATATATGGACATTAGTAAAGGCTAATTCTTATTGAGGATAGTTCTATAATGGTGATGGATGGATACTTTGTAACATTTTTTTTTGGGTCACACCCGGCAGTGCTCAGGGGTTACTCCTGGCTCCATGCTCAGAAATCGCTCCTGGCAGGCACGGGGGACCATATGGGGCACCGGGATTCGAACCATTGACCTTTTGCATGAAAGGCAAATGCCTTACCTCCATACTATCTCCCGGGTCCCTATGTAACATTTTTTAATTTCACTGAATCCAAAATAATCTTGAAAGTTATGGATTAACTATACCCTTAACTAAAGAGACATAGATCTTAAACCAAGGAGTCACAGAGGACAAATCTGAATCCAGAACCTTATTCGAAAGGAAAAGGAAAGAGAAAAGTGCTAGCATACTAGTTACTGGCAGTATATTGTCCATTTCTCCACATATTCTAGACAGTAGTTTTCAATTATGGTGACCGAAGGGAATCACCTGTAAGCCTTTGAAATAAACTATCCAGGTAGGGGAGATAGTTAAAAGGGCACTGGCTTTGCACACGGGAGCCCTGAGTTTGAACTTCAGCCTCACACAGTTCTTCCACCACAGCTGGGCCCCAGGACAACAAATAAACACCACATGAGGAACTCTGAATGTATCTTGCCTTCAACTGATCTTGAGTGGTCAAATGACTGGGTATTTTTCGTAGTTCTCAAAGATCAAAATAAAAGTGCTTATCTCTGTTTCGATAACTAAAATCCAGTTTACTGATCGCCTATGACATAGGGTCCTCAAACTTTTTAAAAAGGGGCCAGTTCACTGTACCTCAGACCATTGGAGGGCCAGATTATAGTAAAAACAAACATTACGAACAAATTCCTATGCACACTGCATACATCTTATTTTGATGTGAAGAAACAAACGGGAACAAATACAATATGTGGCCCGCGGGCTGTAGTTTGAGGACCACTGGATGTAGTTCAGAGTAACTCATCTTCTGTGCTTTTCATTTACCCAACAAAGTACTTAGCTTTGCTTTTTCTATAAAACCAGAGGAGATAGGAAACAATTGCTCTTTAACAAACTATTACTACTTTTCTTTGGCATAGGAATGGAGGGAAAAAGCTGATTAGAGAGCATTTTTAAAAGTCTAAAGAGCCTTTTTATGGCTCATATACTCTTTAGCTTAAACACTGTAAAAAAGAAAAATATCCTGATTCATGGACAGATAAATAGTACAGCACATAGGCCTTGTACTTGGCCAAGTCAACATCATTCTGGTACCACATTTGGTTGCCTCTAGATCCACCAAGGAGTTATCCCAGAGTACAGCTGGTGTGACGATGCCAAAAGGAGAAAGAAAAAAGGAGAAAAAATCCCGAGTTCAACTGAAAATTAAATGGCCTAAAACAGTTGCAAATAATACAGTTCTGTGATATACATTGAAGAACGAATATCTATGATATCTGGCTGTATTTCTTAATTCTGCTAGGAGGCAGTTTAGACAGTTAAGTAATTGTTATAGTTTATTCTTCTCAACAGGCTGTACCAGCAATTATGGATTGTTTTACCCTGTTAAATCACCTGAATACAATGAAAAGGTGCTAAAGAAATCAAAGCATTACATTAGCACATTCAACAATATGGCTGGGCATGCCATCAACTGAAGAACAGAATTGTGCTGAACGTCCTCTGTTTGGAGTCTTTTTTTATTAATATCTTTATTTAAACACCTTGATTACAAATATGATTATAGTTTTCAGCATGTAAAGAACACCCCCCTTCATCAGTGCAACCAATGTCCCAAATCTCCCTCCTTCCCACCCCACCCCCACTTGCATTTTAGACAGGCTTTCTGCTTCCCTCATTCATTCACATTGTTATGATAGTTTTCAATGTAGTTACTTCTCTAATGCACTCATCACTCTTTGTGGTGAGCTTCATGTCGTGAGCTGGACCTTCCAGCCCTCCTCTCTTTTGTCTCTGAGAATTATTGCAAAACTGTCTTTTATTTTGCCTCCAAGTTATTTGCTGCACAGCTCACTCACCCTTCTCCAAAAGTACCATCTCCAGACTGCTTTTCTTAAAAGGATGAAGTGAGAAGTTGTCAGACAAGGATGGAAGTTGAGTCCAAGATTTAAACTCAAACTCAAATGAAAGGAGGGGCAGGGGTGGAGATGGGGTTGGAGGCAAAATGGTTGATGCTGTGCAAACACTCGAGTCTTTGCAAAGAAACGTCACAAAACTTCCTGCTTCCGGACAACTCATTATTGGTTCCAGTCTTGACACTCATGTGTTAGTTACGACCTTTGGTTCCGTATTGTTTGAGCAATTCTGGGCTTCTTGGGGTTACACATCTATCTGACTGCCAAACACTCAGTATCAAACCTAAAAGCCGGCCTGAAGCTGGAGCTCCAAGGTGGGACTTCATGTCCTGAAATCCCTAGCAACCTGAGCAGAATGTGTCCACCACTACACAGAGTTCTTGTTGCTGGCGCTTTCCAAGAGATCTTTTTGCCCATTTAAGTCTGTTCATCCCCTTTTTCCTCTTCCCAGTCATTCACTTTCAAATACAGGAACGAGCCTGGGTTTGTGGGCCTTGAGAATTCTGCTTTCCCCATGAAAGCTTTTGCTTTTTTTTTTTTTTTTTTTTGCTAAAATGCTTATTAGCTTCTGTATACTCCCTTTGTTAGCTTGTAGACCTATAGCAATGTGACCTTTAGATAAGAATGGAAAGCTAAAGGGGACCACCAGAAGGCAAGGACTTCCCATGTGGGCATAGGATGGGAGATATAGATTATCTTTTCAAAGGGGACAGTTATATCAATGTCTATTACTATAGAATTAGACTGTCTGAATTTTAACATTCAGTGGGAGCCAATAAAATAAATGAGGTATTATTTGAAATGTGGCAGTTGCCAGTAGGAAAGTAGCTGGGTGGGTTTAGATTGATGCTGATCATCTGTATAACCTGAATGTAATGGTGACTCGGGGCCCTTGATTGGAAACCTGCTCTCAGATGCAAGTCTTGAACCCTTAGCTGGCTAAGCAAATAAACTGTCTCTGCATTTTGCATTCTCCTGTCTTTGCCTGGGTTTACCAACCACTCTCTCAAACCTGTGCTCAACAGGTTCCATAGAAACTGACTGGAGAAATTGACAATACTGGTGTGCAAAGAAAGGTACAGCAGACACAACAGTGCAGTGTATTCTCTTTGACTGTTTTTTTTTTGGGGGGGGGGTCACACCTGGCAGTGCTCAGGGGTTACTCCTGGCTCCATGCTCAGAAATCGCTCCTGGCAGGCACGGGGGACCATATGGGGCACCGGGATTTGAACCGATGACCTTTTGCATGAAAGGCAAACGCCTTACCTCCATGCTATCTCCCGGGCCCCCTCTTTGACTCTAATTAAAGTAGCTTACCAGTAATGAGTTCTTTGCTTTATTCAAGATTTTTTTCTTTTTTCTTTTACTCATTAATCCCATTACACCTTGAACTTGTATTTATTTTCCTTGCTCTTTGGCCACAAATCATACTGCCAAGAATGGTTTTTCACTCTGTTTAGACAATCTTCCTAAAATACCTTTCAATTTGAAGCTCTCATCTGTGTGTGTTTATGTATGTATGCTTGCATGCTGGGGATTAGATCTAGGACCTCACACATGTGAAGTATGTGCTCTAAAACTGAGCCATATGCCAAGTCATATCACATTTCCTACATGAAATTCTGCCTAATACTGCTACTGGAGTGACCCCAAGTTTTTGTGTGCTCCAGAATGCATGTATATACCTTATCATTCTTTTGACTTTTACACCATCTTCTATTTATTAAACTTGAGGAGCATGCAGACAAATCCTGGCTAAGTTTCAGCAGATCTGAGTCTGAACAGACATGAGATATCACCGGGCCACAGAAAGCTTGGTTTGTTTGTCTATGAAATTAAGGTGATAATACTCTAGTGAGTTGCTTTGACAACTAAAAGAAATGTTACAATTTTATAAGCAAGAAATAATTACATAAGGGAGGTTCTATTACATTTGCAAGTACACAAGTCTACTGAGTTTTTTACTTCTCCAAATGCCCAGTACTGTGTATTGACCAAATACCTTGTATCAGTGTATCAGTATAATTAATAAAATCAATGAGTGAACCAACTGGACAAGCTGAATTCTGGAATCTATTCTGTTCTATTTAATCTGTTCATTGACATTTGAATTTTGTTTACTTTTTTACAAAATTATATTATTTGGCTATGGTCAGAACCAATGAATCTTAACTCTGTCTGTAGAACCCGGGACTTACAAAAAAAGATATACCCTAGGGCTGGAGAAATAGTATGGTAAGTTGGGCACTTGCCTTGTAACTTATTTCTGGCTCCCCATATATAGCCTCCTCAAGGAGTGAAACCTGAGTGCAGATGCAGGAGTATGCCTTAAGTGCAGCCTGATGTTTGTTCTTCAAAACAACAATAAAAACAAACCCAACAAAAATGACAGCAAAAATCTATAAACATATAGAGAGTTAGAAATAAAGAATAAAGAACATTTCTTCTTGAATCACTTAGAGTGAATTGTTAATCTAGTGCCAGATTCATCATTCCTGAATATTCTTTTATTTTGAATTTCTAGTAAACATAAAATTTTGGGAATTTGAATCCAGATCTGCCATATACAAGACAATCACTCTATCCACAATACTATCTCTCTGGCCTTTATTATTTTTAATGTTTTTTCATTTTGTCACCTTTATATACACAAACACATTTGCAGTCTTGTCAAAGCTACACATTTGGAGGCAAGAGTCCTGGTCACGTCAATGGTGTTGAGGTGGCCCACTGGCTGTGCTCGGGGATCGTATGCAAGTCAGGGATAAAAACCAGGGTTGGTAGCATACAAAACAAATATCTTAATTCAAATAAAATACTTATCTCCCATAGCAAGGCAATTTTTATTCTAAGAAAAAGCACATTCTGTCAGATATTCTAAAATTTCTCTAATACAGGTTGCAAAAATGTGACGTACCCTATAGCCAAATAATTATGATTAAAATATTGAGTAATTAAAAACAATAGAAATAGTGATACTTCTATAATTTGTTTTATTTTTATTTTTGGTCTTGGGCCACACCTGTGGAAATAAGTTAAAGGGTTTCTCCTGGATCTGTGTTCAGACTCCTGGCAGGACTTGGGGGAAACATATGAAATGCTGGAGATTAAACTCATATAGGTGGAGCTGAAGAGATAGGACAGTGGTAAGGTGCTCCCTTGCATGAGGCTGACTCAGGTCTGTTTCTTGGTATCCTATATGTTCCTTTGACCACCATCAGGAGTGATCACTGAATACAGAGCCAGGATTAACCTCTGTGTTGCTGGATATGATCTAAAAGTCAAAAAAATAAAAGTAAACTCTGGCCATATTCAATGCAAGCAGCCTACCTACTGTACTTTCAAACAAGAGAAAGATACATTAATGCATTCAGTTTTTTGATAAGGAATTGTGTAATGAAAATCTTTCTTTTTTAAAAATTTTTTTTTGGTTTTTTTTGGGGGTCACACCCGGCAGTGCTCAGGGGTTACTCCTGGCTTCATGCTCAGAAATCGCTCCTGGCAGGCACGGGGGACCATATGGGGCACCGGGATTCGAACCGATGACCTTTTGCATGAAAGGCAAACGCCTTACCTCCATGCTATCTCCTGGGCCCCGAAATCTTTCTGAGAATGGGAAAAGATGTGTATTGAGCATGGTAAGCATTCAATAAGTTGGACAACACTGT
>PVKC010042994.1:0-11854 GCA_004027635.1 Crocidura indochinensis | reverse complement strand
CAAAAGACAGAGGCCTCCATTCACTGTCCCAGCCAATCATAAGGCCTAAATTATTACTACATAAGCATTTATTAGTTCTTGGTTATTCTGTATGTTTATTGTGTGCTAATTTCACTCCCATAATAACTTCCTGAAGTAGGTTCTGTTATTATTTATATTTTATATATAAGGGAAAAAGACAGAATATTAAAAGGAATTTGCTCAATTCAAACAGGAAGCATAAGATGTGAATACTAGTGATATCAAAACGTATTCCCTACTCTTTATTACATTGTTCTTATGGATTTATGTAGCGACTTTTTCTTTTCTAACTTCCTCTGAAAAGCTGTATCAGCTCCTTTCTGTTACTTTCCCCAACTTTAAATTGAGTGAAAACTGCAGAAGTCTCAACAGCCTTGCTTCAAGAGAATAACAGGTTTCCAGTAATCAGGAATAGTCACCATCGAATAAGTAATAAGTATAATACAATGTACATCTAACTTGAAAACTCCAACAAGCATCTCCCAGGACCTAACTCCTCTCACTTAACAGCTGCTTTATGTTTTGCTACAGACCCACCAACAACTTCCCTAGAGCCTCAATAGCTTGTTGTGGCTTAGGTTTTGAACAGCTTTGGGATTTGGAAGGGAAATGAAGCTAAGGGAAATTTGAAAGAGCTTCCTTTTTTATAGATCCATCAATAACTTGCTCTCACCATACTAGTGTGTAAAGATGACTTTATCTCTGCTGTGAACATCAGCGAACTCCTTCATAACCCTCATCTACTGAGGTCACCTGTGCAAAACCTACTTTCAGAGTAGGTTCTTAAAATTACCTTTTGGCTGTGCCCCTGAGTAATTCACACTACATGTTTTGATCTGCACTCCAGGCAGCTCTTTTTTGCCAGTTCTTCTTAGAGAAATCCAAGCCTATTCTTTCTCAAGCTCACTTTGGAAAATTCATCCTTTGATCCATTGTTGGTGGGAATGCAGTTATTTCTTGAATCTCTGCCATCTGTTTTGGAATTAGAAACTGACTTCCAGCCCCACTTTGGCAGAAATTGATACCCATCCTTGGTTTCTGGAAGCTACTATTATTTTACTTGAAGAGAGGGGTAGGCCACCTATGCCAATATGTACAATGCTCACTGTCTCATGACAACTCATAAGTAACAAATTTCTTGGTAAGAATTGGATGGTTGCTAGTGGATTACCTATTATTTATGAGTCTTGCTCAGAGGTCTGATTTTGCATTTTGTAATATAGGAGAAAAATTACTCTTGTGTTCTAGCTCAACAGGAGCAAAAAATCTTACTTTAACTTCATTAGGCTTTAACAATATAAAATATCATTATGCTTCTAGGAGAGAGATAGCTGTACCTGATAGATACACATGAAGATTCCAGACATAGTTCCAGTTTTGATTTATCAGAGAATGATCATGTAACCTTAGTGAGAGATATCGTTGCTTTATAATAAGAGATCTTGCTTCAAGAAACAATAGTGGACAAAGAGAATCTATAAAAATTGCCACAAAGCATTAGAGTCTATGTCATAATGGTAAATGGCTAACACAATCAGATCTAGGATCATTCAAGCTATTTCCTCTGTATCTAGATAAAAGTTATAAAACTTATTACACAATTTGAAGGGAATTGAGAGAATAACATACCAATAAAAGAAACTAATTAAAATGCAGTTTATCCTGTGTTGTCAGAATACTTTTTATTCTGTTTAAATTCTGTTGCAGAAATTGACTTAATAATTAATTCAATTTATTTTTCACCACTACTTAATTAAAAGAAGTTCTGACATGGTGCCTAAATAAAAAATCTAGATTGGCTTGAGATTTATTTAAGAGAGTTCTGGTTTCTGAGGATAATCAGGAAAAGTAAAAGATGATGCCAGTAACATCAAAGCCCTCTAGAGCTTTGACTTAATTATAAGACCAGCTCCAAAACCTGAGAACCAGATGGAGATCAAGGAGAGTACTAAGAAAACAGCCTTAGGTAACTACTTTCCTGGCTCAAGAAGAGTCACAAAGCCCCCAAACTCTATCTTTCCATATGTTCAGTTGAGGTATGCAAGCTGTGAGTATAGAAGCAAGTAGACTGCCAACTCTTTATTCTGAGCTTTTTGTAGAAAACCAAAGGTGGGGGGTGGGGTGGTGATGCTGAGTGAGCAGGTGGATTTTAGTAAAATATTTCCCGGGATGCTATAACTTATGCAAAATCTAAACTGAAGAAAGCAACATAATGCTAATTAAAGCTGTATCTCAGAGTTTGCCAAAACTGCTGGCTTTGATGAATGAGTCTTTCAGAGCCTTCCAAGATTGTGGATGATCTCCCAGTCAGCATGCATCTCATTCAAAACCCCTCTCATCAAAGAGCTTCATTAAGTCACCAAAGGGTAAATCCTAAATTATTTTAAGAGAATCACTATAAACAACTAAGCTTAATTTTAAGTACAAGTTATTCTTGAAACTTGCATAAAATCTTCAAAGATGTAAAACCACCCCAGAATTTCTCTTTGAGTCACTATTGAAAAAAGTCCTGATCCCCTTTGCAATCATCTGGGGATTATGTGAAATGAACAGTTGGTCTCTGTGAATGCAATGAAGGCATTTGATGACAGATCCAGCTATTGAAGATCTATTGAGAGAGAGTTCCAGGAAGGCTGAATAATTGAGGAATTTCAGATTAGGAAAAGAAAAAAGAAAAAGGAAAGTGTGAGCTTATTTATTCTGGAGTCAAGTATGTTCTGTCTACTTTTAGTCCACAGGTCAAGGATGGAGACATGGAGCATTCACTATAAGAATGCTCCTCCCATTCTAAAATAAATTGTGGGGAGCCCAGTGACTAATTCTAGCCAATCAAGTGTGTGTAGAAACAACCTTTTATGAACTAAGGTACAAGACCCTAAAGAACAGATCCCTGGAATACATCACTTAAAGCTAGTAATTTACTATTCATAAAAACATTGAGACCCTAAGACAAGTCCTTTTTGTTCCTAGGATATACCCTAGTAACAGAAAAACACAATACAAAAATGCACTTTGCATGCCAATATTTGTTGCAGTGCTATTTACAATAGCCAGAATCTAGAAACAACCCAGATGCCTGACAACTAATTATTGGTAAAACAAACAAACAAACAAACTGTCACTGGTTATCTGTCACTGCTATAGCAGAAGAGGTTTTAAGTTCCAGGGAACATGATACTGTGAGGACATTGATCATATCTACATGTATCCCAAATTCTCCGCATCACTGATAACTTATGCTCATTTTCATATAAACATCTTGAAATTGATGAGGTACTCACATCTTTTTCTTTTTCTGAATTTATATTTGACTATATTATATTGTTATACTTGTGTCTGAGTCTTGAATAAATGGTATTTTGCCATTTATATCAGTATTTATGCACTTTTTTCTATTAACCTTATGTTTTTCCCTCTTAGTCATGCTGTTACATGTTGCCCTTGAACAAATCTGCCACATTGAGGTACTTATTTCTTCTTACTCATTTAATTAATTTTATTTTTGCTATAGTCATACTGTAACACAAACTATTATATTGGTCTCTTTTTTTTTTTTTTTTTTGGTTTTTGGGTCACACCCGGCAGTCTCAGGGGTTACTCCTGGCTCCATGCTCAGAAATTGCTCCTGGCAGGCACGGGGGACCATATGGGACACCGGGATTCGAACCGATGACCTTTTGCATGAAAGGCAAACGCCTTACCTCCATGCTATCTCCCGGGTCCCTATATTGGTCTCTTAACTACACTTACAAAGTTTATACTTCAAAATCTTTAGATCAAAGTACATGGAAAATTTAGCATGATCAGATTAAAAATTCCTAATATTTAAGGTGTATTAACTGTCTAGGCCCTAGGGAGATACTTTGAGTTCATTAGTTTATTTTTCAGTTTGGGGGCCAAATCCAGGGACCCAGGGCTTACTCCTAACTCTGCACTCAGGGTTAACTCTATGGCTCAGAAGAACAAACTCAGCACCAAAGATAAAACCTAGGTCAGTTGCATGAAAGACATGTGCAAAACAACTGTTCTTAACTATTTCTCCAACCCTGGAAGACACAATTTATTTTTATTATCTTTATTTAAGCAGCATGGTTACAAACATATTTGTAGTTGAGTTTTGGTCAGAAAAAGTACACCCCTCATCACCAGCACAACCTTCCTGCCACCAATGCCCCAAGTCTCTTCGCCCCCACACCCTGCCTGTCTTTGAGAGATAGAAATTCTCTTTCTCTCACTCACTCACTGCCATTGTCATGATAGTTGTAGATTTTTTTCTCTAACTGAACTCACCACATTTTATGGTAAGCTTCATCCATGGGCTGATCCCTTTAAACATCATCTCTATTGTCTCTGGCATGTTATCATACCATCTTTTATTTTTCTTAGATTCCACATATGACTGAATGAGACTATTCGGTGTCTGTCTCTCTCCCTCTGACTCACTTCACTCAACATAATAGTTTCAATGTCCATTCATGTATAGGAAAATTTCATGACTTCATTCTCTTGTGCATATGTACCAGAGTTTGTTTGTTTGTTTGTTTTACCAATAATTAGTTGTCAGGCATCTGGGTTGTTTCTAGATTCTGGCTATTGTAAATAGCACTGCAACAAATATTGGCATGCAAAGTGCATTTTTGTATTGTGTTTTTCTGTTACTGGGGTATATCCTAGGAACAAAAAGGACTTGTCTTAGGGTCTCAATGTTTTTATGAATAGTAAATTACTAGCTTTAAGTGATGTCTTCCAGGCTAGATCAAAAAGTTTCTAGATAAAAAGATTCATGTAGCAAAGTGTCAGGCTATAAAATTAACACATACAAAAATCAATGACCTTTTCATACACCAATAATATAAAAGAAATGGACCCTTAAAATGGTATAGCTGGATCATATGGGAGTTCAATTACCAGTTTTTTGAGGAATCTCCATATTATTTTCCATAACGGCTGGACTATAAAACATTCGCAATCAGCAGTGACTGAGAGTACCTTTCTCTCCACATTCCTGCCAACACTGATTGTTTTTGTTCTTCGGGATGTGTGCCAGTCTCTGTGGAGTGAGATGGAACCTCATTGTTGTTTTTATTTGCATCTCCCAGATATTTAGTGATGTGGAGCATTTTTTCATGTGTCTTTTGGCCATCTGTTTTTCTTATCTTTGAGGAAATGACTGTTCATTTCTTCTCACTATTTTTCAATGGTGTTAGACTTTTATTCTTGTTAAACTCTGTCAGTACCTTGTATATCTTAGATATTAGCCCCTTCTATGATGGGTATTGGGTGAATAGTTTCCTCCCATTCTGTGGAAGGCCTTTGTATCCTAGTCGCTGTTTATTTGAAGTGAAGAAGCTTCTCTGTTTAAGGTTGTCCCTTTATTTGTTTTGTTTTTTTGTTTTTTTGGGGGGAGAGGCATACCCTTTTGATGCTCAGGGGTTACTCCTGGCTATGCGCTCCAAGCCCCTGGCTTGGAGGGACCATATGGGAAACTGGGGAATCGAACCACAGTCCTTCCTTGGCTGGCGCTTGCAAGGCAGACACCTTACCTCTAGCGCCACCTCGCCAGCCCCTGTAGTCCCATTTTTTAATCTTTGCTTCCACTTGTAGGACAGTGTTGTTTTCACATGAAAATGCCTTTGGATTCACTGTAGTGGAGGATTTTTTTGTTTGTTTGGTTTTGGTTTTGGTTTTGGGGTTACACCCAGCAGTCCTCAGGGGTCACTCCTGGCTCTATGCTCAGAAATCGCTCCTGGCAGGCTCGGGGGCCATATCGGATGTTGAAATTCTTGAACCACCGTCCTCCTGCATGAAAGTCAAATGCACTACTTCATGCTATCTCTTTGCCCTCCCCTTTTATTGGTTTTTGATCACAGCCGGCTATGCTCAGGGGTTACTCTACCCTCAGAAATCACTCCTGGCAGGCTCGGGGACCATATGGAATGCCGGAATTACAACCACCTTCCTTCTGTATGCAAGGCAAACACCCTACCTCCATGTTATCTCTCCGGTGGATTTTATTTTTATCTACATATTCTTCTATATACTTTATAGTTACAGGTTTGGTATCAAGTTTTTTAATTATTTGGATTTGGCCATTGTGCATGGTGTTAGATGAACTTCTGAGTTCATTATTTTGCATGTGGTTGACCAGTTGTCCCAACACCACTTGGTGAATAGGCTTTCCTTGTTCCATTTTGCACTTCAGGCCCCATTATCAAAGATTAATCAATTGTATGTCTGGAAAACATTATCTGAATACTCAAGTCTATTCCATTGATCTGAGGGTCTGTCTTTATTTCAATACCATGCTCTTTTAATGACTATTGCTTGGTAATAAAATTTAATGTTGGGTAAAATGATGCCTCTCATCTTCTTTTTCCTAAGGTTTCTTTAGCTATTTTGGGTATTTATTGTTTGATCCACTTATTTTGAAGAATGTCATGGGACTATTTAGAGGAATTTTATTCAATTCGTACAATTCGGGGAAGTATTGCCACTTTCATGATGTTAATTCTCCCAATTCATTAATAGGGTATGTGTCTCTATTTCCTTGTGTCTTCTTTTGATTCTTGAAGCAATGTTTTGTAGTATTTTTTGTATCCGTCCTTCACCTCTTTAATTAAGTTGACTCCAAGGTATTTGAATTTCTGTGGCACTATTGTGAATGATATATTTAGGTGGTGGGCCACACCCAGTGACACTTGGGGTTACTACTGCTCAGAAATCGCTCCTGGTTGGGGGACTATGTGGGATGCATGGTCTGTCCTGTATATCAGCCATTTTGCAAGGCAAACACCCTACTGCTGCGCCATTGCTCTGACCCCTGTAAATGATATTTTTCCTTTAGGGTCCATTTCTTCTCTATCTATCATTGATTAATTTGTGTGTTAATTTTGAGCCTACAATTTTGCCCCATGAATTTATTTTTTTCTAGAAGCTTTTTTTTTATCTAGTCTGGAAGGCACTACATAAAGCTAGAATTTACACTTAATGAAAACACTATGAGACCTAAGACAAGGCCTTTTTGTATATTGGTGAGCTCTATTTATATTATAACTAATATTATAACTAATATTATTATTTGTGTTAATACAGAGTGGGGGGGCAGGAATAAAGGCAAGAGTATTTGAAGTAGCTTGACACTGTCACTCTGCTAACAAGATGCTCTGTAAACTGGTAACTCCTCCCCTCAGGATCTAATAGCCACACATAGACAAAAGGTTTTCATTGAGCTAAAAACTTGCTGTGATCAAGATTTTTATCTTTGCCAATCTGAAGCATGTTGTGGGTTTTTTTCACTTTCCTAACTATAAGTTGAGCATTTTTTCATTCAGGTAATCTGTACTTATTTGGGTAGATTGCTCCTGCTAATCTATCATTAGTATATATCTATCTATATATAGATTATTATTATTATATATAGATTTGCTCCTGCTAATCTATCATAGTATATATCTATTACTAATCATATGTATTTTAAAAATTATTTTTATATTGGATTGTATTATTAGGTTATTTTTTCTTATTGATTCATAACTGCTTTCCACATTTCTAAAGTAGCATTAATTTTCTTTGGTGTCGGATACCATATCAATTGGTATTCAAAAGTTACTTATGCCCAGCTTCATGTGAGGCATTGCTCTTAGTGAATGCTCATGGGACCATGCAGTGCCAGGACTGAACATCCCAGCCCTCTGAATGAAGAATAGGTGCTCTAGCCTATGGCATTATCTCTGGCCTATCTATAATTCTTTGTCAATTAAATTTATTTATTTTTATTTTTGGTTTTGGGGTCACATCAGGTGGCGCTCAGAGGTTACTCCTGGCTATCTACTCAGATATAGCTCCTGACAGGCACGGAGGACCATATGGGATGCCAGGATTCAAACCAACCACCTAAGTCTTGGGTCAGCTGCTTGCAAGGCAAACACCACTGTGCTATCTCTCCAGCCCTGTCAATTACATTTATTTAAAATGTTTTTTTGGGGGGGCTTCCTGATTTCCTGCATGAGGCTACTAAGAAAGATCCCAGTGAACTTTATCTTATCAAAGTTCACCAGCAAAGTAGGCCATTATCACCCACAAAGGTGGTGCCAAACTCTTGCTGTGGGCTTATAAACGGCCTTGGCATTCCTCCATACTTGGCTGATTTTCTGTATAATTTCCTGCATGAGGCTGCTGAGGAAGACCCAAGTGAACTTAATCTCATCAAGGCTCACCAGCAACATAAGCTGTCTCTGCCCACAAGGGGTGGTGTCAGACGCCTGCCATGGGCTTATAAAGGACCTCTGCATTCCTCTATACTTGACCTTTTGATTTCCTGCGTCAAGCTGCTGAGGAGAATTTAATCTCATCAAGGCTTACAAGCAAGGTAGGCTGTCTCTGTCCTAAAAGGGTGGTTCCAGAGGAGCACTGCCACTCTGTTTCGTGGTCACATACATTTTCTAGCCAATAATCTTCACCATTATGCACAGAAAAACTCACACTACAAGTAAGGCAATGGGGAAAAATGCAGATCAATTCCATGCATAAAGAGAATGAAGATGGCAGCTCTGATGACTCAAAAAGTGTAAGCCACCTTAGCTAGCCTCTCAGATAAGGAGTTTAAAGAAGAAATATGGAGGATGCTTATTGAACCCAAAGAAAGCATTGATCGAGCTTAACAGACCACAAAGATAGAAATCAGAAAACTCCAAACTGAAATAACAGGTCTGAGAAACTCAATAGAGGAAATGAAAACCATGAAAGCTTCTTCAACAGAGTAACAGCAGCTGAGGATAGAATAAGTGAGCTAAAAGATGAAATGCATAATATCTCCATACAATAGAAGAGATTGGAAAAGAACCTTAAAGTAAATGATCAGACAATGGAAAAATACTCAAAGAAACTGAACAAATGAAAATACAAGTCTTTTATAAACGCAACAACAACAACAACAACAACAAAAACAGAATCACTGGAGTTCCAGAGACTTGGAAAAATTTCCCAGAATAAACAACAGTCAAGGACATCATTGCAGAGAAATTACCAGAGCTAAATACTGCATGCAACCAAATTCAGCATGCCCAAAGAGTACCAGCTAGAAGAGACCCCAAAAAATCTCCCTAGACACATTCTATTCACAATGATGAATCCCACAGATAAGGATAGAATACTGAAATTAGCAAGATCAAAAAGGGAAATTACATTCAAAGAAGAATCCTTAAGACTTACAGAGGACCTGTCACAAAAAACCCTCAAGGCCAGAAGGAAGTGGTGTGATATAGTGACAACACTCAATGAAATGAATGCTTTGTCTAAAATAAAGCATCCTGCCAGACTCATGATCACATTTAAAGGAAGTGTACATAGCTTCACAGATAAACAACTACTCAAACTTTACAGACTCAAAACCAGCCTTAAAAGAAAAACCAAAAGGTCTACTTTAAGACAAGACAGACCAACAGACACACAAAACTTCTATATAAAGATGACACAAAATCCCATGACAATTATCTCTCTCAACATCAATGAATTAAATGCACTAGTTAAGATACACAGAGTGACAAAATTGAACAAAACTCTGAATCCAACATTCTACTGCCTACATCTGAATAATCAGAAAAAAATAGACTCAAAATCAAAGACTGGAGGAAAATCACCCAAGCAAACAACTCCCTTTAAAAGCTAGAGTGGCATAATGGTATCTGATGACATCAATTTTAGATTTATAAAAAGTTACAACGTGGGGCCCGGGAGATAGCATGGAGGTAAGGCGTTTGCCTTTCGTGCAAAAGGTCATCAGTTCGAATCCCGGTGCTCCACATGGTCCCCCGTGCCTGCTAGGAGCAATTTCTGAGCATGGAACCAGGAGTAACCCCTAAGCACTGCCGGGTGTGACCCAAAAACAAAACAAAACAAAAAAAAAGTTACGACGGACAAAGGTGACATTTTGTACTAATTAAAGGATATGTATATCAGGAAGTAATTACACTCCTAAACATATGCACACCCAATGAGGGAAAATATTTAATATTTAATACAATTGTTGACAAATCTGAGGGAGGACATCAATAGCAACACAATAAAAGTGGGAGACCTCAATACCACACTGTCACCCCTTGATAGGTCAACCAGGCTGAAACCCAACAAGAATATAATAACTCTTAAAGGAGAAATGGAAAAAAGTGGACTAGTAGATCCATATATGGCATGCCATCCCCATAAAACTGGATACACATTATTCTCCCATGGGTCATTCTACGGGATCGAACACATGCTAGACCATAGAATATATCTCTATAAAATCAACAGGATAGAAATCATAAAGACACCCTTCTCAGATCACAATGCACTGAAATTAGAAGTGAACTACAAAAAGACACAAAGGAAAAACTTCAACACTTGGAAATTAAACAGCTCACTACTAAATAACCAGTGGGTCATGGAAAAAAATCAAAGAGAAAATTAAAATGTTCCTGGAAACAAATGCCAATGACACAAATTATCTGAATCTATGGGACACAGCAAAAGCAGCACTGAGAGGAAAATTTATAGCTCTGCAAGCTCAGTGTTTCTGAATACCAAAAGCTCTCCTCAAAAAACTGCATTTTGAAGCTACCCAGTGAGTAATCTCTGGCTGTGGGGGTCGTCATCCAATAAGCTGAGCTCTCTGGCAGGCGGAGGCTCTGCCCTGCTGTGCTTTTGATCACTCTGAGGACATCAAGGGAAACTTTTCCTGTGCCTGTCTGTGTTTCTGAATACCTGAAGCTCTCCTCAGAGGCCTAGGGAGCACACCCCCAAAAAAACTGTCATCTAGAGGCTGCAGAAGAGTGTGCTTCACTTCACGGCCACCCACTCTTTCTAACCAATGAACCTCACCACAACACACAGGAAAAACCACACTACAAGCGTGACAATGGGGAAACCTTGCAGGCAAACACCATGCACAGAGAATGAAGATGAAAGCTCGGATGGCCTAATAAATTCCAATCACCTGATTAAATTCTCAGATACGAAACTTAAAATAGCAATATGGAAGATGTTTGTAGACCTCAAAGAAAGTATAGATTGATCTGAACAGAACACAAAGACAGAAATCAGAAAACTCCAAACTGAAATAACAGATCTGAAAAACACAGTAGCTCAACTGAAAACATCAGTGGATGGTCTCAGCAGCAGGGTAACAGCAACTGAGGAAAGCTCTGCAAGCTCACATAGGAAGGAAGAAGGGGCCTACAGAAAGAGCTTAATAGCACAGCTTATAAATTTAGAAAAAGATAAACAAAAACAACAACAAAAAACATGTAGGCAGAAGGAATTAACAAAGTTTAGAGCAGAAATCAATGACGTGGAAATTCAAAATACAACCCGAAGGAACAACAAAAGCAAAAGTTGTTTTATTTAAACAAACAAGATTGATAAACCACTAGCAAAACTCACAAAGAAAAAAATAGAGGGAAACTTAGTAAACCAGATTAGAATTGAACAGAGGAAGATCACTACAAATACTGCAAAGATTCAGAGGGTAATCAGAAACTACTTTGAGAAACTCTATGACACAAAACATGAGAACCTGGAAGAAATGGATAAATTCTTGGACTCATATAAAACCCCATGGTTTAATCAGAAAGATATAGCATATCTAAACAGACCCATCACTACTGAGAAAATTAAAATGGTAATCAAAACTTGTCTCAAAATCTAAAGTCCAGGCCCAGATGACTTCTCTAACGAATTCTTTCAAATCTTTCAAGAGAATTATCACCAATTCTTTTCAAGCTCTTTCATAAAATTGAAGAAACAGGAACACTTCTAAATAGTTTTTATGAAGGAAACATCACCTTGATACAAAAAC
>PVKC010042993.1:0-11941 GCA_004027635.1 Crocidura indochinensis | reverse complement strand
TGACTTTTGTATTTGTAGAGAAACCTTTTCCCAAGGTTGAGGAAGTTCTCTGCTATTATCTCCCTCTCTACTTGTTTTTCTCCTTTCCTGTTTTTTCCCCTTCTGGAATTCTTATAATAGGAGATTATATCTTTTGTCTTTTTTCATTAAGTACCTTACATTTTATTTCAATTTTTTTGTCTCTCCTTTCTTTTTTGACTTCTTTATCCTAACTGGCTTGTAATTTGTCTTCAAGTTCTTTTATGTGATTATCCACCTGAGTAAACATACTATTATGGCTTGCTAATATGCTTTTTAGTTCCTTCAGTTCCATTGATATGGATTCACTTAACTTCTGAAAGAGCTCTTCTTTGAGTTGGTTAAATTGTTGACCTATAGATTTCTTTTTTTTTTTTTTGGTTTTTGGGTCTCACCCGGCAGTGCTCAGGGGTTACACCTGGCTCCATGCCTAGAAATTGCTCCTGTCAGGCACGGGGGACCATATGGGGCACCGGGATTCGAACCGATGACCTTCTGCATGAAAGGCAAACGCCCTGCCTCCATGCTATCTCCCAGGCCGACCTATAGATTTCTTAATTTCATAGGTTAGTGACTCCTTGATTTCCATTGATAAACCATTAACTGTTGATTTTAGGTCCTCAGCTATAAGGTTCAGGCATTTGGGTGGACTTGGAGATTTGCCAGAATTTCTCTCTGTATCCCCACAGTAGATGTCTTCTTTATCTTCCCCATTGAATTTTGCATTTAGTGGCTTGGAGTGCTGGATTTCTCAGGTTGTTGAAAGAAGTGCTAGATCCAAACTGCCAGGAAGTCTCTGATATAAATTGAAATGACTTTGTATGGTCTCGAAAGCATTCGTGAAGTTTGGGAAAATGAGGACTGATGGGAAGGAAGGAAGAATGCTCGGAAAGACCAAAAAGGACAGCACCATTTGCATTTAGTGGAAGGTATTAAAGAGTGAGTTTCCCTATTCCTTCCTCAGCACTTGTCTGGCTGGCCCCAAAGGGTAGATGAGCAGTTTCCCAGAAGGAAACTGAGAGAAAGCTGGAGAGGAGAAAAGGCGCTGTTTGTTTCTATGTGAAGTATTTTAATAGACAATGTATTTCTAAATTTTTGCCTTGAATCTAGTCCTTCAAAATTTGACTATTAGTTGTAGCATTTTTTGATTTTTGTAGTTTTCAGAATTTATATTATGTTGAAAATTAGAATTATTCTGATTTCAAGATTTGAAATCAGAGTTAAAGGTTCTTTTGCAATCTTTGTAGTAGATAGAACATTGAAGATATGTGTAATTGTAAAAAAGTAAAAACTTCATAAAATTATACAGAAATTTGGTAAACAGCTGACTAAGAAGTAAAATATTAGTTCACATTTCTTTAAGGAATATTCATTTGATATCTACTGTGTGTCAAGAATTAATTTTGGTATTTGGGATAGAAAGTGACAAAAGACAAAAATCTTTGCCACCCTTGAATTATTACTAATTATATATATACTTATTATATATAGTCATATAGAACATAGGATTATAAGCTCTAAAGAGAATGGAAAAAAGGAGGGGATATGTAGTAATGAATGCTCCAGTTTGGCTAGAAAAATACATTGAGAGGTGATTTAAAAAAAACTGAGCCACCACAATTTTTAATAGTTTTAACATGTTTAATTTTAATATTTGCCTTTGGGAAAGTTATCAAATAATACAAGAATTTAGTTTGCAATATAATATATTTACTTTTGTTAATAAGGAAATAGCTCTCAGTAAACTTTAGAAAATCCTGCTGCAAAATATTTTCTTTTGAAATCAGCCACCATAAATTTTAATACTGTTCTGATAGTTTGATGCCTACAATGCTCCAACACCACACCCTATGCTAGTGTTTTTGCTGTCCTTCCCCATTTTCCAGGTGTTCACTCTCAAATGTCCTTTCTTCCTTTCATCTCCTAATAGTAAACTAAGTTCCATGAATCAGTTTTCATGCTATTTTGTCTTAATTATCTTTAAGTTAAATAATTACTATTTTATTATAATTATTATTCATGCTCATTTTCCCCTAATATGAAGAAGACACATTACTTGCCTTTTTTACTTTTTTTCCCCTAAAATTTATTCTAGCTGCCACAGTTTTTAACACTCCTATATTTATGGCAGCATTAGTTCCAATAGTGCAAATCTGGAACCAACCAGAGTGCCCAAGAACAGATGTTTCTTTTTTTTTTTTCAATAAAGGCTAATGAAGAAACATGCTCCCCAAGAACACGCAGAGATCAGGCTTTCAGGATCCTGATGTTGGCTGAGTTGAAATTGTAGACTCTGCTACAATTGTATGTTTGTGACCTTCGTAGGAAGTCTTGAACCATTAGAGCAAGTTGTATATCCAGTCTTGAGATTTTAATTTCCTATGAATTTTTGTGTTTGAATAAGGTAACTCATATGCTAGAAATTATTATTGAAAGTGGGAAACAACCTTGTAATCAAAGCATAAAATGGCCCCAAAATGCGTGAAGTTGAATTGACCAACCAAAGTCTTGTCTGCAAAAACCCAGCACTAAATCCACATATCTTTTTCCTGAGGGGGCAAAGAGAGGAGGTATGGGATAAATGCTGGGAACAAGGGCAGAGGGAGGACAACACTGGTGGTGGGAATGGCCCTAATTCACTGTCACTATTTATGAATCTTAAATGTAACTGTGAAAGACTTGTAATTCACATTGGTCATAATAAATATAAAATAAAATAACAAATCAGCATTGTAATCAATATGTATCTTAAAATCAGTAAGTACTTTAAATTTGCCACCAAAAATCCATTTTCCTATATTTTTCCTTAAATAAAATTTTAGTGTTCCAAAAAAAAAAAAAGCCTAACACCAGTGAGGAAAAAAAAAGTTATTTTTCAAGTACTGTACCTCCTTTTTGCCTTCCAGAAGTGGAGCTCATTAAGAAGAATATAAAATCCAGAAATTTAAAATTTAAAATTCTTCCAAACAATGGTTTTCATTTTATGTCATTCTTGTTGTTTAAAAGAAACAAATTCTGGCATGATTTTTTTCAAGACATGACATAAAATGTTTATCATAAAATACTTCTGAATGACCCATTTCTTTTTATCAGCCTCCCTGCTTCTTAAAGTGGGCAGAAATTCAAGTTCTTTCTGATCTACTGATTCCTATTTGGTGACAGTGGCTGTTTCTTAGTACATCATTTAGCTCTAGTTTGCTGTACAGGAGAAATTTCTGGAGACATGAAGATGTACACATGTACTTTAGCAAGAACCAGTTTCAAGTACAATGCATCCTGAAGGCTCTTCTATTTAATAGAATATGTTTCTGGAAATGTTGTAATTAAGGATTTAAAATTTTAGTTTTTGAATGCCTAATTTCATGGCTCCCTAAACACTAGGGTTGGGATTCATAACATTTGGGTTTGGTGAAAAAGTTAATTGTGTGTGAAGAAAGGTTTTATTAATGCAACTGGGTGCTTATTTTATTTTTGCCATTCACCTTATGTTAGAGATGATTTCTTTAACTATAAAACATTCAGAATCTGTTTTCTGTCAGGCCTACTTGAAAGATGCCAGGAAGTTTGTAAGATCACAGTCCTGCAAATTAGAAGAGACTGTGTGTTCTGATCCATGAAAAAATGGTTAAATTTGAAGTGAATAGTTGTGTATGTGCAATTACATGTACACTAGAATATGTATCTTAAAAATGTCTAGTTCCTTTATTTTTCTTTTTGTTTCTTAAAAATTGCCTAATATCCAGTTCTATGGTAGGACTTCATAAAGATGAAAAATACTTAAAATAGGGGGTCAGAGAGATAGCATGGAGGTAGGGCGTTTGCCTTGCCTGCAGAAGGATGGTGGTTCAAATCCCGGCATCCCATATGATCCCCCAAGCTTTCCAGGAGCAATTTCTGAGCTAGAGCCAGGAATGGCCCCTAAGCACAGCCAGGAGTGACCCCAAAGCCAAAAAAAAGTACTTAGAATAATTAAGGAATTATAAATTTAAAGACAGACATAATGATTTATTTTACATATTTTAAGCTGTTTTTTTTTTGTGTGGGGGGGTTGTGTCACACTGGCAGTGCTCAGAGGTTTCTTCTGGCTCTATGCTCAGAAATCGCTCCTGGCAGGCTCAGGGAACCATATGGGATACTCAGATTTGAACCACCGACTTTCTGCATGCAAGGCAAATGCCTTACCTCCATGCTATCTCTCTGGCCCCTGAAGCTTTTTTTTTTTGACCAGTCCTAGAGAAATAACGTTCTGTTTAATCATTTTAAATATGCACATTATGATGTCTCAAGTTATCTGGTATGAAATTAGGTGACTATAGTATTCATCACCATGCTGCATACCTAGACAGTGTTTAATGGAAAGATCTGAGGAAGTTAAGCATGATAATATTATAGATTTCTTTTATTTGCCTTAAAAAAATCTCAATTTTCTAAGTTTACCTGCTTACAGAATGTTAACTCTCACTAAAATCTATTACCTCAGGTTCTGAGATACACTATAGTGTATAAGAGATGCTTTTGGCTCTAAAGAATCTCATTATTATAGGATGATAAAGAATATTCTATGGTCATTTTTATATCACATGTGTTGTATTAAGAATCCTGAATGCATGTTGCTATAGACTTTGACATCAATACTCACTCCTACTGTCAGGTGACTTTACAGACCAATTAAAGTGTGAGATTGACACAGGATTAGACCATTAGTGTCATAAGGCCTGTGGGTAGTGGATATCTGACACTTTTCTTGTTTTTGCATTTTTCTGCATTCCACATAACTCAATGCTACCACCCTATGGATTGTCCTTCCCAATTCTTCGAGTGATTAAAATTTTCATGCTGAGAATTCTTACTGCCACTATAACTCATCTTTCTTTTTAAAACTTTTTTTTCTGTTCAAAGTCTCAGAGTTTCAAAGGGAAATTGACCAGTTGTTCTATTCTTAGAATCCTTTTTGCTTAGAAGAAGAATCACTCAGCAGCACAGAGGTAGAATTCTTTTTTTTTGTTTTCAGGTATATTATCTTCATGAATCTATTTAAATCCCCCTCATTGCTCTCATTTTTGGGGCTGATTTTTAGATTGTATTTGCAGAAGACCTTATTGCCAAAAACTCTTTAATCAACTCAGTGACCTTAATCACATTATATACAAAGACCAACAAAGGTAATTTAGGCAGAGGTGATTCCCATATATGATTTGATGAAAGTATAAAAAAAAAAGTCTATTCAACCTTAGTGACCTTATTTGGACTTTTCATTTAATAGATCCCAGATTAGTTTAGATTATCAATGACCACCTTTGCATAAAATAAAATATAACAACAGGGCAGTGTAATTATACAATTGGTTTTATAAGATTGGTTTTTAGAGGCAGAAGATATACACTTAGTGGAAAAAGTGAGAGAGAAGACTGAGGAAAGGAGACTTTGGAGAAGATTTTATGTTCCGTTTCTTCATTGAAGATGTGAAATTCAGATTCTGTGTGTCCAGTATATTAGATTGACTGCTTTGTCATTGTATGAGTGTATATTCTTCGTTCTATAATGAGATTACAAGACAAAAGACTCTCAGTTTTTTTTTTGTCCCCTAAATTCCCAATACAGACCAGGCAAGGGTCTGGGTTGAGGTGTATTTGGGGTGCATTTACTGTACCTCCTCTTTCTATACAGTCAGTGTGAAGAACACAGCCTGTGATAAGAATTGGGAGGCCTTATTTATTTATTTATTTATTTAAGACTCTCAGTTTTGATGATGAAATAAGACTAAGATTTCTTTTGTTAGCTATTCAAATAATATGGACTCCATAATACCTCTATTAAAGCACTTTTTATATAGGGCCGAGCGGTATGGCATTTGCCTTGCATGCGACTGATTGAGGATGGACCTCGGTTTAAACCCTGGCGTCCCATATGGTCCCCCAAACCAGGAGTGATTTCTGAGCACATAGCCAGGAGAAACCCTTGAACATCACTGAGTGTGGCCTAAAAACCAAAAAACCAACTAACCAAACCAAACCAACAAAAATCACAACCCACTTTTTATATAAAACTTCCGTGTTTTTGTTTAATCTTGTTAAAATATATTTCATTGTCTGGACAATTGAACTTGCCTTTTTGTTAGTTTTGCTGTCTTCAGCTACTCCCAAATTTCTTACTTGAGCTTTGGATTCTGCAAAAAGAATAACCTTTCAGGGAATGCAGTCTTTAAATGACCTAAGTTTTCTTTCTTTTTTTTTTTTTTTTTTTTTTTGGTTTTTGGGCCACACCCAGTGACGCTCAGGGGTTACTCCTGGCTATGTGCTCAGAAGTCACCCCTGGCCTGGGGGACCATATGGGGCACGGGGGATCGAACCGCGGTCCGTCCAAGGCTAGCGTGGTAAGGCAGGCACCTTCCCTACAGCGCCACCGCCCGGCCCCTCTTTTTTTTTTTTAATATTTTGTTTAGACACCTTGATTACATACATGACTGTATTTGGGTTTCAGTCATGTAAAGAACACTACCCATCACCAGTGCACCGTTCCCATCACCATTGTCCCAAATCTCCCTCTTCCTCACCCAACCCCCGCCTGTACTCTAGACAGACTCTCCATTAGTTTTCTTTAGTGATAGCTACATAACTTATACAGTTACTTTAAGATTTTTTTTTTTTTTGGTTTTTGGGCCACACCCGGTGATGCTCAGGGGTTACTCCTAGCTATTCGCTCAGAAGTCGCTCCTGGCAGGCATGGGGGACCATATGGGAATCGGGGGATCGAACCGTAGTCCGTCCTAGGTTAGCGCAGGCAAGGCAGGCACCTTACCTCCAGTGCCACCCCGGTCCCCTCAAACAAGATTTATGAGCATTTTCTTTTATTACATTTCAACAAGTGAAACTATTACTATTTCATACATCCACTTTAAGACTTATATTTTTGAAACATGTTCTTACATTTCTTAAAATTTTTAAGTCTCTCGTGCTCGCTTCGGCAGCACATATACTAAAATTGGAACGATACAGAGAAGATTAGCATGGCCCCTGCGCAAGGATGACACGCAAATTCGTGAAGCGTTCCATATTTAAAAAAAATTTTTTTTTAAGTCTCTCCATTTGCCAAATGACTCTTATAATCTTATACCTAAAACCTTTTTTTTTCTTTTTGGCCACAGCCGGTGATACTCAGGAGTTACTCCTGGCTATGTGCTCAGAAATTGCTTCTGGCTTGGGGGACCATATGGGACGCTGGGGGATAGAACTGTGGTCTGTCCTAGGTTAGCCATGTGCAAGGCAAAAGCCCTACTGCTTATGCCACCACTTCAGCTCCTTATACCTGAAACCATTCTTTACTTCAAGATAAAAATCATTACTTTTACAAAAATTTCCAAGAATCTCCATTGCTATATCTTCTCTTGCTGTTTATACTTTCTAATGATCTTTATTTCTGCATTTTGTTGTATAATACTTCTTAATAATAACATGCATGCTTGTGTACATGTATCTATGTAGAAACATATATGCACTTATATATATATGTGTGTTTTATTCTTTTACTAGATAAAACCTAAGGAAATAGTAATATCCTCATTGCACAGTTGTTTCTGATGTATTTCTTGTTGTGTTTTTCATAACTTTAATAATGATTACTGGAAAAGGAATGACAGGTAGGGTGTTAACTGGAAAGTGGCTAACCCAGATTCAATCCTTGGTACCCCACATGGTCTCCCAAACTCTGCCAAGACTGATCTCTGAGCACAAAGCAATGTGTAAGCTTTGAGCACTACTGGGTGTAGTCCCTAAACAAATAAAAAAAAAAACCACAGTAATAATCTCTAATTTAAGTTTTTGTGTCAGGCTTGTCTGCATTAAATTCTGTTGATAATGTAGAGTTACAGATATGTTAATAATCTTTATTGTGAAGAAAAAATTTAAGTGACTACTTCATGATAAAAATATAGAAAATAATTTTTGCTAGCTGCTGACCCATCCTATTAGAGTTAGGATTTCTGGAATGTGGAAAGGAATCTAAAAATAGCTTTCATGGTCAGTTGATAATCCAGAAAAGTTTATTAAAATGCAGACAATGAAAAATTTTTGGTTAATTTTAAAGTTAAAAGAAGAATATCAGTCCTCATTAGACTTCCACAAATGATTATATATATTATTAACCAGGAAGAATAATAGGATAAAATAATCAAAGGTTGCACAGAGCTCAGGTATCTGGAAATATTTAAGAGGCTCTGATGTTTTATGAGATTCATCTGGAAAGATAAGTGCATTGTATATGTTCAGTGTTCTTTTTTTCCAGTTTTTCCCTATAATATTTTTAATGAAGCACCATGATTACAAACATGTTCATAGGTGGGTTTCAGCTATAAAAAAGAACACCTCCTTTCACTAGTGCAACCTTCCCACCACCAATGCCACTCTTATCTCCTTTCTCTCCCACTCTCTAACTGTATTTGAGACAGGCTTTCTATTTCTCTCACTCACTACCATTGCTATGATAGTTATTAGTGTAGTTGTTTCTCAAATTGCACTCAACACTTTTTGTGGTGAGCTTCACATTGTGGGCCAGTCCTTCCAGCCATCATCTCTATTGTTTCTGGGTATCATTATAATATTGCCATTTATTTTTTAAAATCCCACAGATGAATGAGACTGTGCTGTATTTATCCCTTACCCTTTGACTTATTTCACTCAGAAAAATAGAAAACTACAGACCAATATCCCTGATGAACACAGATGCAAAGTTCTTCCATAAAATCCAGGCAAATAGGATATAATGCCTCATCAAGAAAGTCATACACTATGACCAAGTAGGTTTCATTCCAGGAATGCAAGGATGGTTTAACATACACAAATCAATCAAGATAATACACCATATCACAAAAGGAGAAATAAAAACAATATAATATCAATAGATGCAGCCGAGACATTTGATAAGGTCCAACACCCATTCACGATAAAAACTTTCAACAAGATGGGAATGGAAGGAAATTTTCTAAATATAATTAAGGCCATCTGCCAGAAGCCAATGGCAAATATTATTCCCAATGGAGATAGACTAAAAACCTCCTCTAAAATCTGGTACAAGACAAG
The DNA here is from genome assembly GCA_004027635.1 of Crocidura indochinensis. Lineage (NCBI taxonomy): Eukaryota > Metazoa > Chordata > Mammalia > Eulipotyphla > Soricidae > Crocidura > Crocidura indochinensis. Next base: position 2,849 of record PVKC010042993.1, on the reverse strand, counting down.
GTTACCCCTTCTCACCTCTCCTATTCAACATAGTACTAAGATTGCCTGCCATAGCAATTGGGGAAGAAAAAGCTCTCACTATTTGCAGATGACATGCTACTATATTAAAAAAAACTAAAAAAAAAACAACAACAAAGAAACACCTTAGGACTCTACCAAAAAGTTTCTAGAAACAATAGATTCATATAATAAAGTGGCAGGTTACAAAATTAACACACAAAAATCAATGGACTTCTTATATACCAATAATAATGAAGAAGAAATGGACATTAAAAATACATTCCCATTTACAGTAGTGTCACACAAACTTACATACCTTGGAGTCAACTTAACTAAAGAGGTGACGAACCCTCCAAAGAAAACTACAAAACACTGCTTCAAGATATAATAGGAAATGGAGACACATACCCAGTTCATATTGGGAGGATTAAAATAATTAAAATGGCAATACTACCCAAAGCATTATACAGATTTAATGCAATTCCTCTAAGGATATACATGACATTCTTCAATGAAATGCATCAAACACTCCTGAATAACTATAGCAACCCTTAGGAAAAAGAATATTTGAGATATCACTTTCAACCAATTTTAAATTGTTCTACAAGGCAATAGTTACTAAAACATCATGGTATTGGAATAAAAACAGACCTTCACATCAAAGGAATAAGCTAGACTATTCAGAGAATGTTCTCCAGACACACAATCAATTAATCTTTAATAAAGCAACAAGAAAGGCAAAATGAAGCAAGGAAAGCATCTTCAATAAGTGGTATTGGCACAACTGGTTAGCCACATGCAAAAAACTGGACTGGGACCTCCATCTAACAATATGCACAAAGGTCAAATCCAAATGTTTTCAGTGTTCAAGAGGTAGGATAAACTGATTTGGTGCTTCTAGAGGGGTGAAGCAAACATGCTAGTGAATGAGACTGATAGAACTATAAGTAGAAAAGTGTATTGAAATGAAGACCTGACTATATGTAAGAGTCATTTTGAACAAGTTCAGGATGAGTATTTATTAAGCAACAACAATAGCAAAAAAAAAAAAAAAAAAAAAAAAAAAAAAAAAAAAAAAAAAAAAAAAAAAAAAAAAAAAAAAAAAAAAAAAAAAAAAAAAAAAAAAAAAAAAAAAAAAAGCAAAGAAAGGACCAATAACCAATTACAAAGAAAAGGAAACATAAAAATCTAGACAAAGACTCAAAGAAGAAAAGTAAAGGAATAATATTTCAGTATAATCAAAGAGAAGTGAAGAACTTTATTTCATTTGAGTGGTCTTTTCAACCAGACTATAAAAAAACCAATAAAATGTAATGGAAATCTGGGACAATTATCCTTGATGCACTTTCTGTTAAAACTATAGGAAAATCAATTTTATAAAATAATGAGGAGGGTTACTATGGCCAAGTGATTGGTAGTATATTAAACACTTAGATATTGATTGAAAATATGTAACAATATTTTTACAGTGGCAAAAGGAAGATTTGTTAGTGTTAAATTCATCACCAATTTGAATATTAGGCAACTTAGATATGAAGAAAGATGTGAGAGAGGGAAATTAAATGTATATTTATATATATTTGATTATATATAATTGATTATATATTTGATTGTTTATATATTTGATTATACATATTTGATATATACATGCATACATGTACATACATATATTTTTTGTTATTGTTGTTTTTTGGGCCAGCCCTGGTGCTCTCAGGGTTATTCCTGGCTCTCCATTCAGAAATTGCTCCTAGCAGGCTCAGGGTACAAATGGATTACTGGGAATTGAATTTGGGTCAGCCATGTGCAAGGCAAGTGTCCAACCTGTTGTACTATAGCTCTGGCTTCATAATTTTAAAGCTATAGATGAATAATGCAATGTTTAGTATTCTTATTATAAAATTTAAACATTAGGAAAGATAAATAATGACTAAAGAATCTGGAAAGAAGCAAAATAAAAATATTGGAAAAGATGCAAATGGATATTTTTGGCTTACTTGGTCAATATGCATTGCCAGAAAGAAAAGGGGGAATTAGCATCACTAAAATATTAATTAAAAATGCATCCAACAAAATAAAATTTCAACAGCTTTGATATACAAAAGTATATAGAAGAAACATATGATATATAAATATATACAACTCATGTTTAATTGCATTATTTTTTATAATGAGAAAAACTAGAGAAATTCTCCAGAAATTAAAGTGATCACCTTAGGAAAAATAAGAAATGTAGATGATGGAATGGAGGTAGCATTGTAACTTTCCTAGGTATATTTTTATGAAAATTTTTACCTGAGCCATGTAAATGTGGTCGGTTTTAAAACTAACCATTTCAAATGTTGGTTACTCCTTTCACTTATTAATTTTTGTTACTTCTTTTTGGGGACATTCACCAAGGTGCTTGGGCAACCAGACAGTACTGGGGTTCAAACCTGGATCTTCCTCACATGAAGAACATACTAGAGCCAATAAGCCATCTTCCAGGTCCTCTCTTATTTTTCATCCCTGGAACATGAAAGCATGTGACCAATTTAGTCCTTAAACTCCACCCAAACTTTAGATTAAAACAAACAGAAAAAGGTAAATTTAATTATATGATACCAGAGATTTGTAAAGAAAAGAATGATCTCAAATGACTTACTGACAAAATTGAACACCTACTTAGTGACAGATAAAAACGGATGAGAAAATACTGAAAACATTTTACACATAATTTATTGCTGTCAGTAGTTATATTAATAATGATATTGTATGTGTATGTGTTAGGGGTGTTACATAAAGGAGAATGGTCCAATAATTTATCTGAGATTTTTAATGTCTCTGAAACCAGCTAAAAGCATCAGAGAAAT
>PVKC010042992.1:0-11674 GCA_004027635.1 Crocidura indochinensis | reverse complement strand
TAGTTGTTTTAAGTAGCTTTCTAAATGGAAGAGTAAGCAAGAGGCTTTGATTTATAAGGACATTTGGCTAGCAAATCTGAAGTAGTCATACCAAAAGAAAAGTTTTAAAAGCAGAACACCCAAAATGAGAACAAAATACCACTCAAAACTGTAGCCTACAATCAATATTTCCTTTATATGAACAAATTTTCTACTGACCAAAAAGATGATAAAATAAGACTGGGAAAAATCCTTCAATAATGCCCTTCTCTTCTACCTGCCTTGGGACCCGACAGACCTAACTAGAATTCAAGTTCTTCTATAAAATGCAGACAAATAGCATAGTGGGTAAGTTAATTTCATGCAGTCAATTAAGATTCAAACACTGGCATCACAACAACCTCCAGGGGTCACTCCTGATCACTGCTGGGTGTGATTCAAACCTCACTTCACTCTCTATCCCAAATAATAAAATAAAATAAGGGCTGAAACTGAAGCGATTATCCTTTCAGATTTTAAGGTCCTTCTCTTCTGAGGAGATACTGAAAGTAAATAATACTAGTAATAGTTTTATCTGCAAGTACAAGACTCAAAAAGCATTTGCCTCATAGGAGGCCCTGGGTTTGGTGCCTGCACCACAAAAATAGATAATAGATGATAGATAGATAGATAGATAGATAGATAGATAGATAGATAGATAGATAGATAGATAGATAGACTGATAGACAAATAGATGATAGATAGATAGATATAAGCAATAAAATCCTACAGAGAAAATATTTTCTATGAAATTCTGTCCTAGAAATTGCTAACCAGAAAAACATTTAAGTAGTTGGTTTTACAAGTGTTTTTTGGGGGATGAGGGGAGTAACACTTCAACCTTTGCCAACTTCACTATTTACAGTTGCATAGTAGAGGATTAAAATCGTCATATGCGCTGGATTGAGGAAAACAATGTTACATTCGAATACAAGATTACCTATGCCCTGCCCTTGAGCCTAGTGTCCAGTAAATTCTCCAAGAGCCAATAGGTTCTTGGAAATTGCAATATTAAGTGAAATGGTGTGTAATAAAGCCAATTTTACAAATTGGCTAATTGATACAAAAAGTACCCAGAGGAAAATTCATGAAACATGTGGAAAACATACAAACTCCATAGAGAAAATTGCCCTAGTTGAAACTCTTCGCTCCCTCTCTTCCCTTCCTCCCTCCATCTGTTACTGACATTACTTGGCACCCTATTGTAGTTATATTCCAGCAGAACATGGAATAAGGAGGGTCTTTGCTACCCACTGATGATCTTGGATTCTGACCTTCCTGGCAGCAACTGTATCAAGGAGCAGCATCTTGTACTCCCTTCTACTCTTTAATGTGTAAACTGGAGTTTGACATGACTTAGCTGACTCTTTTGAAATAATGTACAAAAGAGAAGAAGGATAGATGTTGTGAAACAGTTGTTCGGTCTTCTTCAAAACTATAACCAGTGCCTAGTACACAAAAGAAACATAAGTAGTGGCATGACACAAGTGCCTTTTGAAAGTAAGTTGAATAGTACCCCTAAATCATGGTTAGTGAACTGCATGGGACACTGTACCCTGTTCTGAAACAACTCAAACAATCAATCATGTTCTTACATTGTCTTCCTATCTAAGCCCAAACATGACCACCCATCACTTTTCTTTCTCTGCAAAATATTAGTGCTGCTAAGATAGAAGATCCTGCTATAGTAAGGTGAAAGGATCATGGGACTGGGAATAAAATGACCTGGTTTTAAGTTCTAAATTTGCTATTTAATAGCTATGACCTGGGGCAAGTCGTTTTAACCTCTCAGCTCTACTCAAGGGTAACAAGGGAATACTACTTACTTCTCAGTCTCATATTTAGAAATGAGGCCACTCTGTGAAAACACCTGGAGAGAAAAGAGAAAGACAGAAGACAGAAAGGAGGGGCTGCTTGCTCTGAGACAGTGAGGTTCTAGCTCCAGGAACACCAGGTAAAAGTCTCCATGGAAGGCTCCACAGAGTAGTATTTTGGAAGCTGGAGAAAGATTGACAAGGCCTGATGACAATTGGATCTGAAGGCCTCAGTGAAAAAGAGCTTGGTCTGCCCTCATCTGGCAGGGCCTGATTTCGTTCCCTCCAATCTGAATTCATTGCCTCCAGTGAGTCCTCATGCAAGGAAATTCGTGGTATGTAAGTGAAAGTGATGGGGAATTGGGAAGCAACAGCTTAAAATTAATTTCCTCTGTAAGGATAAATGTTCTAATAGGACACTATGACGCTTGCCCCGTTTGTTTTATTTGGGAAGAACAGGAAAGGGAGAGGATAATGGCTCTTTATATGCATTTTCATTTCTTGCAAAGGTTTTTAGCTTTGTACCCAAGGAAATAAATATGAAGTATGCATTTTATGCACTAAAATATTCCTAATTAATTAATATAGTGCTAAACCAAACTAATTAATATAGTGCTACTGCTGTTGGCCTATCTTTAAAAGCTAAGCAAACTATTTGCTTATTTTCTTGTAACTTATTTTGGTTTTGCATGTGGGCCACAACAAATAGTACTCAAAGGACTCTGCACCACAGGAGATAGCATCCAGAAGCATGTGCTCCAATCTACTGAGCTCTTCCAGGCCCCTACACCCATACTTCTTCTGGGGGGGAACAGGAGTATGAGTGTGGGGTTGTGCTACACTAGGTAGTATTCAGAGAGAGGTATACCTTCTAAGCACCACCTGGAAGAAATATTCAGAGAAACATGAAATATTGGGAAATTGAGCCAAGATCAATCACATAATACAAAGCAAATGCCTTACCCCCCCCCGACTATGTTATAAATCCAGTAACTTCTTTTAACGAAAGAAAATAACAAACGATTCCCTATCCTGCCTCAAAAACATCCTAGAAAGAAAAGAAAAAGGTTTTCAAATTATTGCCCAATTCTAAACTGAGACCTTTCCCCTTTAAAATGTTTGTTTGATTCAAAAAAAAAAAAAGAAAAAGAGTAAAAAAAAATAAAGCTTACAGAAATCAGGCACTATGATTTGGGCTTTAGAATCACCCCTAACTAGTAAATATGCTATTTCATATACCTTATAATTCATCTAACACTCAATCTTCTTTATAAGACATAGCTGGTATTATTTTATCAAACTTTCCTATCTGGATGCTTTTATAAAGTTATTCAAGAAACAAAATATATTTTTTAAAAATATATATCAATATTTGGACACAGATAACATTCATTTGTGAATATAGCCCACGAAATAGTTTTTAGAGAAAAAAAGACACCACAATAGTCCAATTTCTATAGCTCCTAACAGTGTAACAATATATATGAATACAAGAGGCTGAATTACCTGTAACTATGACCAGAAATTATCTAAAGTACATGCTCTGAACCACTTCAACACAAATCTTCCACAGTGCTACGTTAAGCTTCTGGAAGTTTAATGATATAAAATGGGACAATTTCACAGCCAAAAATAAGACATAGTCCATTTTACAAAAACAGGAAGTATTTTATCTACATCTTTACTTTGCCAAACTCCATATCCTTTGCCTGGCTGACTTGGGCTTTGGAAAGAAGGTTTAAGAGTACAAAAGTAAGGAAAATGTAGAAGTGAAACATGAGAACAAAAAATGTACAGCAAAAATTTAACAGAAAGAGAAGGAGGAAGAGGCAAACTCGAAGTGACACATAGACAGCGACAGGTGATCTTAGGCACTTCGGTGGTGGTGAAAGAACAGTAACTTTGTGTATCAAAAACATAAATGTTAATACTATTTTAAAACATAATACCTAATAAAAATTTTAAAAGATTAATGTCTATAGAATTAGCATTAAAAACTAAGAAGTACACTGAAGAATATAGACAGAATACTCCAAGATTTGGATCCCAAAAGTATCTTCAATAATACACTAGCTAAGGAAACAAAAGTAAAAATAAGCAAATGGGACTACATCAAATCAATGAATTTCTGCATGACAAAAGAAATCTGTGATAAAACTAAAAGACAAGTTATCTGGGGAAAATGTTCATATTAAATACTTCAGAAAAAGTTTTGATATCCAGGATATTAAAGTACTAATAAATATCAAAAAATGAGGAGAGGAAATAGACAGTCTTCTTTCAGAGGAAGACAAGCTGGTGTCAACAGATGCATGAAAAAAATACTAAGCATCACTTATCTTTAGGGAAATTCAAATCAAGACAATCATAAAGGCGTTTGCCTTTCATGCAGAAGAATGGCGGTTCGAATCCCAGTATCCCATTTGGTCCCATGTGCCTGCCAGGGGCAATTTCTGAGCATAAAGCCAGGAGTAACCACTGAGTGCTGCGGGTATGACCCCCCCCAAAAAAAAAGATAATCATAAGATATAATTTCACACCAATGAGAATGTCATATCAAAAATAGTAGGAATACTCTGTGCTGGCAGGAATGTGGTGAAAGAGAAATTCTCATCACTACTGGTGGGAATATTACTGGTGGGGTTGAACTGGTGGTTCAACCCCTGAAGAGTTCTCAGTAAACTTAGAATTGAGCTGCCATCTGACCCAGGTATTCCACTTTGGGGTATCTACCCTGAGGACTTAAAAACGTTCATTCAAAAGGACATGTACACACCATTTTCTTGCAGCATTTAGCACAACAGTTAAGAGATAGAATTACCTTCATGCCCAACAACATATAAATGAATTTTGATGATGTGGTATATATACACAATAGAACACTATGCAACTGCAAAGAATAATGAAACCATTCAATCTACTGCAATCTGATTGGAATTGAAAGATACCATGTTGAGTAAGGCAAGAGACAAACAGAAAAATCCCATCCTGTAGAATATAGTATAACTGAATGAGTAAATATAAAGGGGATACCTAGATCACTCTTGAACCCAAAGCTTAAGAAGGAAAAGGACAGATAGGAAATAAAAGTGGGAAAAAGAAAATGAGAAAATGAAGTAATAAGAGAACGGGGTAGGGGTTTGGGTTATATTGATGATGTGGAGAATGGTGAAAATATACATCCAAAGCACAGATTCAACAACACTGAAGCTGCAAACACTGAACTTTGTAATGCTCTTGCCAAGGTGACAGTCAAGGGATATGGGAGAGGGGGGTGAAGTGGGGGAAGATGGAGTATGGAAACACTGGTGATGGAACTGATATTGAAATATTGTATGTCCAAAATTCAACTATCAATAATTTTGTAAATTACAGTTCTTTGATTCAATAAAAAAATATTCAAAAAAACACACACAAAAATTGTAGTATAGAAGAAATGAAATATATGATGGCAGTACAAAATATTGAAAGGGCTAACATGTGTTCCATAGAAATATTAAATAAACATTCTTTGGGGCTGAGCTATTAATTTCTCATTAAGATTCACTTATTCTTAATTTCATTCCCCAATTGATGTCAGAGGAGCTAATATTTTCCCATTTTCCTAAATAACCTGAAGGGTCTCAGATTCAGAACAATTTAATAGACAAGTAAAGGGGCAGCTTAAGTTTTACAATTATCTGATTCTTATTCCCAGAGTCACTAGGAATCTACTAGAAGTTAGGAACCAAATTGCTTTCTACATTCTGCCCCTTCTTCTCTCCCAAATGTAGAGTCTTTTCAATAATACATCACCAATTTAAAATTATTTTCATTAGGCAATGAATAAAGAGTTGCCAAGAAAATGTGCTCAATCCACAAACAACCCTTCAGAATGAGGGTTGCTCACAGCTCTTGAGACCCCTACTGTACCAAGAGAAAAAGAGATCTAGTCTATTTTCCTCACAACCCAAGACCTGACAGTCAAAATAAAATTCAATCTCTATGTAACTTCTGACTAGAGCAAAAAATGCAAAATGTAATTCAAAGCATATTCCAACATTTGAAAGAAGCTGATGTCCAAGGTCTAAGTATAATGTACAACCCAAGCCCATATGAAAGGATGATGTTCCACTATTTGAGGTCATATAAAAGTCAGCAAATATGCAAAGTAGTCCAGGTTACAAAAAGAAATATACCACCTACATTTAACACATTCAGCAGGAGTTCGTTAATGGCACAACTGTCTCTATAGATATTTGTCCAGCAAGGTGGTGACCACTAGACAAAAACTGTACAACAATTGCAAAAAGGATCCTTGAGCACAAAGGCCAATTTACCAAGTAAGAAAGGAAAAGAGCAAATATGAGAAGCAACAATAGAGATGAACAAGAAGGTATACAAATGCATACAAATTTAACTTAAAACTATAAAATGGGTGCTGGGAAGAATAGTATAGGAAGTAAGATGCTAAACTTGGACACCCAGGAATAATTCCTGGGTACCACTAGATATGATCCCAACCAAACATCTGAAAATAATTTACAATGAAAAAAAATCTCTTCCACTTTAATTATTAGTATAGCAGTAGTAGGAATGGTGAGATCATATAAATAAAGGTACAAACATATACAGTATTATAAAGCAATATATTATATATATTATACATATATATTATCAATTTAAATTACATTCTCCCACAAAATTCTTCCCACTTTCTTTGGTTTGTTTTTGTTTTCAGACCACACCCAGTAATACTCAGGGGTTATTTCTGGTTCTTTCTCAGCAATTACTCCTAGTAGTGCCTGGGGCTGCCATATGGGACGTGGGAAACCAAATTTAGGTTAGTCACCTGCAGGCCAAACACTCTACATACTGTACTATCGGTCCAGCCCCTCCATCCAAATTTTAAGCATAGTGTGCTGCAGTTGAATTACATTTAGTGAGAATTTGGCTTCCTCAGTTAAAGAATGGCCATCTCGGGGCCCGGGAGATAGCATGGAGGTAAGGCGCTTGCCTTTCATGCAAAAGGTGATCAGTTCGAATCCCGGTGCCCCATATGGTCCCCCGTGCCTGCCAGGAGCAATTTCTGAGCATGGAGCCAGGAGTAACCCCTGAGCACTGCCGGGTGTGACCCCCCCCCAAAAAAAAAAAAAAAGGTCAACTCAATTCCCAGTTCTTTTGCTCTTTAGTGCCTACAATCAATCTCTTTCGCCATCCCTTTTTTTTAAACTCACATGGCACATGTGGATAATAGAACCTTTAAGTTGTTCAATTTCATAATGGGCGATGATTACAAAAAATACTATTTCAGATTTTTAGACATAGTCTTGGCTTGAGTTAATAGTCTATAACCTATTCTATATATACACAATATAAGTGAATTTTCTCCAGCACATTATGCTTTTGCCAACCACAATCCTCTCCCAATCTTTTATTATCTTGAATAGATTATTACTCATTTCTGAGGACAGAGAGATAGCTCAATGGGCTAAGCACATGCTTTGTACATAGAAACTCAAGTTTAACTGCTGATACCACATCAAACCCCAAGCACAGAGTCAGTAGAAACTCTGAGCACTGCTGGTGTGTCCTAAAACTGAAAAAAAATAAAATAAATAAATAAACATTAAAAACAGCAAACAATACACCTGATGAAGAAAAAAAATCTGACACCTGGAGTTTTTGACCCCAATTTAATTTCCAGCATCACATAAGATTTCCTGAACACTGCTAGGAGTGACCCCTGAATGCAGATACTCCATCTGAAAAGCACTGAGTATGGCCCAAAGATCAAACCAAAAAAAAAAAAAAAAATCACATCTAATATTTCTGTCTTGGTCTCATCCTGAATTTGGTATAGCTATCTATTTGTATATATAATATTTATAAATATTGTAAGATATGTGTAAAAATGTATTAGGAATTTCTATTTATTATCATTCAAAAGGTTTTTATATTACTAAAATATATAGGGTTTTATTAAGTCCCAGAGAAGAAAAATCACATTAATTAGCCTGGAAAAAAAAACATGCATTTTTAAAGCCTTAACACCTAAGTTATTCTTGTTTCTTCTGTTCTCCATGAAGATGTTTCTGGCATTCTCCTCTAAAAATGCCCCCACAACACCAAACTACCAATTTTTCTTCTAGAATCAACAGTGAATCTTATATATGTAACATTTTATTGCTCATAAGATTTGCTTTTCTGTGACCACTACTAGTTTGTATCCAGTAAAATCTATTTAAAAAAAAAAAAAAAAAAGAACTACCTTTTCTGAGCCGGCTCTAGTGGCAAGCTTCCTGCCACAAACTGGTCCTCTTGGCTGACATCTCTATTGTCTCTGGGCATTATTACCATATTACCTTTTTTTTTATATATATCCCATGAATGATTGTGATTATTCTATGTCTAGCCCCCTCTGTCTGGGCCAGAACTGGGTGCTAAAAGGAATATGTGATACCCTGTTAGTAACGACACTGCAAACCACAATGTTAAAAAGGAAAAAATAAAACAGAAAGAGAAGAAAAATGTTTGCCACGGAGGCAGTAGGAGGAAGAGTGGGAGGGAGGGTAGAAAACCGGGGACATTGGTTGCAGGAAATGTGCACAGGTGAACGATGTTGGACACTGGATCACTGAAACTCAATCATGAACAACTTTGTAACTGTGTAGCTTACAGTGATTCAATTAAAGAATTTATTTTTTTTTAAGGGAACCACCTTTCTCCCTATTTAATTTTCTTTGTGTTAACAAAGTCCAACCTCAAGTATCCAAAACATTTGATAAAATACTAAAAGCAAATTCAGAACATCAGGACAATCTGACCCCGAGAACCAGAATTATATGATTACACACACATTTTGAACGCAATTCAATATCTGAAAAGATAAGTCACATTCCAAAGAAAAGATAAGTCATATTCCAAAAGTTCTTTGACCAGAAAAAAGAATAAAATTTAAATACTTTGCTAAAAGTTTATATTTACATAAAAATTAACTATCATTTCTAAATTTTAATTGACACAATGCTTTTTGGGAAACAGAAATCTTAGTCTGATGTTTTTCTCCCAGTGTCAATATAATAGGGCATTTGCCTTGCACACAGACAAACTGGGGCCAGAACCAGGTTCAATTCCCAGCATCCCATATAGCCCCCAAGCCTGCCAGGAGTGGTTTTTAAACACAAAGCCAAGAATAACCCCTGAGCTCTGCTGGGTGTGGCCCCAAAACAAACAAACAAACAAACAAGCAAACAAACAAAAACATATATAAGCAGCTTATCTTATTTTGTCATATACTGCAAATATACTTCTATTTTTCACATGTACAAAATATAAAGAGCTATGAAATGTCATGACTACTATAATCATATTAATGCATAAATACTTAACCAAGACAATCCAAAATATCAATCACATAGAAGTATATTTTAATACATTGATACTGTCACTGCAATTTGTGTTAAGTAAACCAAATTCAAGTGTGACCCACCAATGGTACTGGTATCAATATGTTAGTGCTAAATTTTGAAAAACATCTTCAGATTCTGCTTTTAAATTAACCCATATTAATTAAAAAATATGGTGTAAATGTGTGTGACCTGATAAGATACACACAGGAAAACCTGAAAGACACAAAACAAACTTAACAATGATTTCCCCTGGGAATGCAATTGGGAAATACCAGGGCTTTATACCATTGTTAAATGATAAATAGTGGCATGAATTGTATGTAACAGGGATGAGAGGACTGTGTCAACATGGTCCAAAACATGCCCAATATACGTAAAGCAAAGCACCTCTTGTCCAATTGTCAAATAATGACAAAATAAGTATAAATGGCCATGCACAGACTCATGTCACAGTACTTCCAGCCATAAAGTAACACCTTCCTCACATGTAAGTAATAGCAGAGTCATACATTTCCGGAATGCAGTTTTGTCTGTCTGTCATCAGTTACACTCAAGTGCTGAGCTCTGCTTTTTACACTTGTCAAAATATTATCATTTAATTCTTGCATAACTTCAATAAGAATGACAATACCAGGGGGTCGGGCGGTGGCGCTGGAGATAAGGTGCCTGCGCTAACCTAGGACGGACCACGGTTCTATCCCCAGGTTCCCCATATGGTCCCCGGTGCCTGCCAGGAGCGACTTCTGAGCGAATAGCCAGGAGTAACCCCTGAGCATCACCGGGTGTGGCCAAAAAAACAAACAAACAAAAAAACAAAAAAACAAAAAAAAAGAATAACAATACCACCACAATTTATAATTGCTTTGGAAATCCTAGTTTTTGAAAGCACCATATATAATTACTTGTAGATTCCTATAAAAAGCCTAATTCCACAAAAAAAAGTATTAGCACCAAAACAGATTTCCAGAAAAAATATACAAAAATACATAATAATCCTAACATGGTAAAAATAACTACTTTCTGAAATGACTACTTCCAAAATATAATGAAATAAAGTTTTCCATTTATAAAAGCAACCAAAACTTTATTAACTTAAGAAACATAGTTAACCGACAAAGCTACCTAACTTTACAATGACATATAAAATATAACCTGAATAAATTTAAAATACAGCACACTTTTAGAATAGAAAAAATGGAACATAACAAACAAGGTTAATTTCTCATAAATCAATGCACACTTAAAACCACAGTTCCAGTATACATCCACCAACAATATCATAAACTGATCTTAACAATAAGAGAAGTGATGGAAGCTGACTAAATGGTAGCCTTCCCAAAAGCTACTAAATCAGTATGTGAAAATTCCACCTTGCTGGTATCAAAAATCACAAGACATTTTTTCTAAGATATTAACACAGATCTTATGATAAGCTCAAACTTATACAGTACAAATTGCTACCAGACATACAGCAATAAGTCTTTCCCTGTTTCTGGTTGGACCAGATTATGGTTTGATTTTATAAAGCTTTAAACTTAAAGCCCATAGAACTTTTATTACTACCTAGAGCCCTGGACACTCTAAACCAATTCTTTAGCTGATGTCTAAGGTTCTCCATCAACTAGTTTAGTCCCCAAATGCATAGAACATAAGTCATCCTGAAGTTATACTAACACCAGTTGACTAATAGAAATTGGTAATAGAGAAGAATCTGGAAGAAAATAAAACCTGGTTAATTACATCCAACAACTTCTATTTCAGAAGCTATGGAAACGCAGCTCTGATTATTAATTGCTGAGTGTCAACATTCTAACAGGTTATTAATTTATTGGATCATGAAAAATCAAATTAGATAAGCTGAGTTTCTGCTGGTTATATTATGGCAGAAAGTGACATTCACTGAAAAGAATCTGAAGCTGGTGCATGAAGTGGCAATGCATAATTAGTTAATACTCAGAGTTTCCTTACCTCTTCTTGCTTTGAGGGGTGGGCTCTCAACGCAGTGCTCAAGAGTTAGTGCTGTTCTACTTCTATTGTACTAGGTATAAGAAGTATCCAAAAAAAAAAAAAAAGAAGTATCCAAGGATAAAAGTGTTTCATGTGAAACCACAGTTTCTATTTACCTTTAATTCTGACTATCCAAGGCTAAAATATTTCTGTTGCTTAGAAAAATCATAGGCTCTTAAGATACCACTCTACTCTTTGCAAGTGAACACATATGATTATATTTTTGCTCTTGGAGATGCTTAGAGCCAATCCTAAGAAGACAAGTTAATCTGCTCTCAACTCAAGCCATGGTTTCCCAAGCCAAAACCAGAAAGTTGTTTTGCATTCTTTAATGAGTACTATTCAGGAAAGCTCCCCCTTGCCTAAAATAAGAAAGAAAACCATTTATCCAATTTGAAAAACAGTCTACACCAAGTGCAGCTATCAGGCAGAGTATCCACAACC
>PVKC010042991.1:0-11874 GCA_004027635.1 Crocidura indochinensis | reverse complement strand
TTCTTTCTTTCTTTCTTTCTTTCTTTCTTTCTTTCTTTCTTTCTTCCTTCCTTTCTTCTTCATCTCTTCCTCTCTTCCTTCCTTATTTCCTTCCTTCAATTTATTTTTTAATAGTTAGCCTCTATGATTATCTTTTCTAGGTTGCTAATGTATTGAAAGCAAAAGGAATTAAATCAAACACAGTTTTCTTTATTTTTGTTGATAATTAACCATTTGTCTCTAATTGTTTGCTTTCTGGAGCCAATTAAGAACCAACAGCAAATACAATGATTCTCTGGGCCATAAACCATCAACAAAGACCACAACAATGTCTGTTTTCATCAAACAACTCATGAACTGAAAAGGAATTGAATTATATAAATCTGGTCTTGGGTAGGAAGTGACCATAAAATATAAGGTAGCAATGCCCCAAGTGCTGGAGATCCAGAGATGAAATTTCACTGTTAAGTGGTTCTTCCTTACCTCCAAGTCTTTTAATAACTGAAAACACAATAAATAGTTGATAGATGTCATGTTTCCCATGTGGATTGATCTGTGTATCTGTCTGTAGTCTAGGACAGAGCCCAATGACTTTCACAAGAGATAGGAAGGAAGCTAGGCAAGGAATAGAGAGAGATTGGCTCGAGGGGAAATTATATGTCACTTTTAGCTGGCGATTACCATTGAGGATGATAAAAGAATTATTGGCTAATTTTCCTCTGATCTTTTATTAAAGATGGAGCTGGATATTTATTAAGAAATATTTTAATTGTGGAGAATTTCAAACATACAAGAGGATAATAGAAGAGTGTCACAATTCCCGTTAGCTTGAGCAGTCATCAGTCCATGATCATTCTGTTCTATTTACACAACCATTTCTACTCCCTCCCTTTCCTCTGCCCAGAATTTCAAATATAATGAAGGCATAACTCTTCAGTTTCCATAAGTTTATTCTAATATGTTTTGGGAGTTTCATTTTATACCCTGAAAATCTACTGAAACATTTTCAAAACCGAAGTAGGTTAGTATTAAATAATAATAATAATAATGAAGATTATGATGATGATGATGATGATCTTCTATAATATGGAAGAATTTGATCACCATTAAAATATTTGAGGAAAGTGGATGAGAGAGAATTAATGATTGATGTCTAGGGTCTCTGAGAGGAGAGAGTGGGAGACCAATGACAGAGATTGGAAGACATGGTAAGGTAGAGATAGTACAGCACTCAAACTCCCTGAACACAGATAACATAGGTCTAAAAAGGTGGAGATCTAGACTCCCTCATAACGATATGGCATTAGAAATGCAGACCCTCAGAGGAAAAACACCATGTAGGGAAGAATACCTCAATCTTAGCTGCAGAGAATCTATGATTCTTCAGGTATCAAACTCAGTTTCATAGAAAAATGATGTGGCTCTGAGAAAAGACCAAGGTAGGAGGATACTTGTTTATTTTATACTGATGAAGGAGATCAATGACTGGTCTTTGTATCAACCTGGTAAAAGATTGGGATGTGTATTGTCATAATGACCTGGCTCAGGCCTCAGAAGAATGGGCATTGTCCATTCACCCCTGAACCATGGATACATCTATGGATGTATATAACGGTTGTCTATAACATTACCAGGAAGAAAACCTCTACCAGGGAAGACCCTACCAATGCCCTGGCATTGACTTACTCCAAAGAGGGTTCTCTTAACACCCAGAGAACTTAGCAACAACAACAACAACTTACTTTCAGGTGGGGCTCTCCTCATTGCCTTCTAATGATGAAGTGAAACTAGAGGACGCTCCTGATATGCACAGAAACCAGGATCTTTAACTACAGAAACCTGACACCAACAATAGCGATTGTGCGAAAAAATTTCACTGGGACCACAGAGTATTATTCAGGGGTTGGATAACCTAGTATGCCTGAAGCCCAGAGTTGGTCTTATGCCAGAAAACTTCAGGAGTAAGGTCTCCTTGTATTTAGGCGATGACTTTTCCTTTCCATTTCCCCCATATTTTGCTGGGCCTATGCAAACAACAACAATTGCTACTGTCACAGGTTTTTTTTTTGTTTGTTTGTTTGTTATTGGGCCATACTTGGTGACGCTAGGGGTTACTCCTGGCTATATGCTCAAAAATCGCTCCTGGCTTGGGGACCATATGGGATGCTGGGGGATCGAACCACGGTCTGTCCTATGTTAGTGAGTGCAACCAACCGCTTGCACCACTGCTCTGACCCCTCTCACACCATTTGACTGTATTTCCTTAACTCTTATCCTTAAAAAAATAGAAGAGCTTACTAAACCTTCTGCTAGTACTTAAATGAATTCATTGGTGATTCAATAATTAATAATTTTCAAAAATATACTTGCTACTGAACGTTTTCTTCTTTCCTTCCTCTTCTATTTCTTTAGTTTCTCTTTCTCTTTTCTATTTTTTTTAAATAACTTTGGTTTTAGTCTTCCTGAAACAAATGTATTATGATCAGTTATGTCAACTATGTGATGCATTTTCTTTAAATAAATTTTGTAGAAAAAAAAGATTGGGATGTGTAGAGAGAAACAAGAACATGTTGGGACAGACTGAGTCAGACTGAATGAAAGAAGAGAGAGAGATTTGAGAGGTGACAGAGAGACAGAGACTGCAACTGGTTTGCATTTAACTTCAGTGGAAACCTAGACCTTCTTGATAAGAATTTGAATAATTGGGCTCACTGAGCAAAACTGTCTTGATTGACTAAAAGGCAGCTTTAAGTCATTAGGCAATTTTATCATATATGCAAACATTTTTTTTTTTACCATTGCCATATATGATAACCCAATCAGGATCAGAGAGAAAGAGTTGATTACACACTTTGCTCAGTTTTTATTCCTAGCACCATATACTCCATGTGTACCACCAGGAATGACCTCTGTACACTAAGCTCAAAGTAGCCTCTGAGCACCATGGAGTGAGGCCCCAAACCTAAAACCATTATCCAAACAAACAAAAAAAAAATGACCAAAACCAAGCCAAACAAACAAAAAATACCAATTCTAGAGGTACTATTACATCACCGTTGCCATACACTTGTAGTTAAAAGCAAGCTTCATATCCCAAGATATTCAAAGGGAGAGGATTATTCATGAACATAGGTCATTGGGGTCGCCATAAGATTCTGCTTACTATGGTGCAGGATAAGCTGATTCCATGGTCATTTTCAGCATTCCCACCAGTAAAACAATAGGACTTCAAGTTCTTGGAGCAGTGCTAACTTTTGTTCATAGACTCAAATGTCAGGAGAGAAAGGATTTCAGAGAGAACCAAACATTGTTTTCATGTTCCTCACATTTTGTTGTGTTTTGAAAAATAGACAAAAAGGGCTCCTTGCAAAAGAATACAAGTGCACAAATGTTTAATGAGAGCCCTTGGGCTCTCATCCTGACCATCTTTAATTTTGTGATCAGGGATATGATACGAGTGGGTTTCCTGGTTGTAGAATTCTTTGTAATCATCAATAGAAAATGGAACACAATTTAGTACAAGCAGCCTTAAGAGATATAGTCAGCCAGTCTGGCAACCATGAGACCCATCCACAGGAAGTATCCTTAACCTTGATAGATGTCCTTTGGTTTCTGGTCACTTCAGCAAGCACTTCCTTGTCTTTCTGACTGTTGCAGAGAGTGTGACCCTCTTCGGAAAAGGACACACAAACTCTGACTATCAAGCTGTTCTTCAACATTGGCTGACATCTGGTCAACCCCACAAGAATGAAGCTGCACAGGCAAACAGTGCAAAGAAGGTTGACAGCCCAGTGAAAAATTGGGTTTTCCAGTCCTAATTTCCAGGGGTTATTCAAAGTGTCAGGGGTGTGAGAGAAATCTGACGAGGAGTGTTTGGGCAGGGAATGGGATCTGCTTGCCTCCAGAGGCTGCCCAGCCCAGCCCATCTCACCCCTAAGCCTTTGAAGGGTGTTACCTGGACAGGGAGCTAAGCCATGCTTGGCAGAAGGGGAGGAAGTCTGTGTGGTCTGGCAAGGAGCAATGCAGAAGGGCAGAAGGATCGAACTTGAATTGGCAGCTGACTCACAGTCTCTCATGCCAGGCATTTCACCATTTAGTTCTGCTGGAAAATGAGGAAAAGACCCAAAGCAGGATTTCACAGAGAAATCCAGATGCCTTTAACAAGAATAAACAAGGCAATCTTCCTCACATTCTGGTCTCTTTCTCCAAGTATGTGTGCGTGTATTTTCCTGTTTCTGGATTTAAGAAGTGTGTGTGTGTGTGTGTGTGTGTGTGTGTGTGTGTGTGTGTGTGTGTGTGTGTGTGTGTGTGTTTGTGTGCGTGTGCGAGTGCGTGGTTATGTGTTTTAGCTTTGAGCATTTCTCGTGGTTCCCTTCCTTTTTCTCTCTCTGTGGATTCATGTTGCTAAGTTGTTTCTGCTCTCAACTCTTGCAGGTCTGATCTGGCAGAGCCCAGTGTCTCATACCCCAGCTCCCTCCCCCAGCTCTAATGTTGATGCATGTCTTTAAATTCCCTTCTAGTTCAAGTGAGGTCTGTGTGTCTCCTACATTGCATCTTTGAAGTGGTATGTTTTTCAACAGGCCTCTCTGCCCCTAATCTTGACAATGGAAATGTTGGGGTTTGGAAGAGTGAAAAAACTCCGTGACCTGGCAAAAGCCTCATTTTTTTGGGCTCTGGATTTGTATGTTGCTGGAACAAAGGCTGGGATTTTCCTTTCCTCCCATCTTCTCTTCTTTCCTCCTTCCTTTCCTTCTTCCCTTCCTCACTCTCTTTCTCCCTTCTTTCTTCCCTTCCTTCCTTCTTTCTCTTTATTTGTCTCACTGCAAAGTGAGTATTTCTCTCTAACTTTGGATTTCATTTTTCTGTGCTATTTTTTGCCTAGGTGCCAGGGTCCCCAGACAGGTTACCCCTTTTACATTTTTCTCTAATTTTGTCCTATTTACTCAACAAGAAAATAATTTACTCCGTTTTTTTCTCTCCTTCTCTTTTCTCTTACAGTTACAATGGAAATTGGGGTCCGTTGATTTTTACTTGTTTGCATTTTAGTTGGCTTCATTTGCAGAGGAAGAACTTCGTGTGGTAGCTGATTGGCCTCCACCCATGATCTTACTGAGCTGCTTTTAAAGCATCATTTTCCTTATTTGAGAAATGGAAATAATTTAGCTCTCAAGTCAATGGGATAGAATGCCTATTGTATGAAACTGGACAATTCATACAATTTATGTAGAATTCATCGCATACTGCCTTCCAATTTCAGGCTTTCTGACCTGAAGTTCCAATTGGTCATGCTCATTGTGAAGTATGAAGAGCATTTCCTTTTTTTAAAGATAGCCTTGGTTCTCCAGCTTCTCTCCATAAATTGCCCTTTTTCTTTTGTTCCAGGAAAAAATGATTATCCCTTAGCTCTTGGCTTGGAGCAGTGACAAGCTCAGGATAAGATATACACCATTAAGGTTTACACCATGGGTGAGTTTGAGACCACTGATTCTTTTTTTTTTTTTTCCATAAATGTATTTGAAAGAAGGAAGTACTAAAGAAATGATCAGTTGGTTGTGGTCAGGGGAACTGAAAAGTCTTAGGAGACTAGGATATTGGGGTAAGAAAAAACACATACTCAACAGCTGATGAAGTAAGAGTTAGAAACATTTGAAAATGATTCTGAACACAAGAACTTTGAATTTCTTGTTCCATGATCTTTCCCCATGGTTCCATACCATTGCTGGTATCCTTCCAACAATTTCTTGTTCCCTTTGTTTTCTGTTTTGTTTTCTGAATTGGTTTCTGCTTTTTGCAACCAATAGAACTCATTAAAACGTCTTCATAGATTTTCTGATTCTAGGTAATATTGAACCCTCACTGATATTCTCTGTAGGATTATTGGGATTGTGTGTTTTAATGGATTGCTGATTGCAATATGTTGCATAATTTAAGTGTTAAGAAATCTTTTGATATTAGAAAATTACTAAGGTGCCAAGCAGGTCCTCTTCAGAAAGTCTGAACTCTTCTCATCCTTTTTGTTTCTTTGGGGATCTTTGTAAATCTATGCATTTCCTTCAGATTGCTTGCGTTCTAGGATATAGTAGATTATTTTTCTGCTTCCTAAAGACTGAGTTTCTTGGGGGGGGGTGGGGAAGTCTAGAGATATAAAATCTCTGTAAAAGGCACTAAAACAATATCCTACCCATAAGAGATGCCAGACACTTTAGATCTAAACCTTATCTTTCTGATAATCTATTACATAGTCACTGATACAATCTCTTTAGTCTTCTTGATTTTAATGGGGAAATTGCATCCATTCTATCAATCTAAACATTAAAACCCAGAGGAAGACAATTGGCACTCTTTGGTCAATCATCTTTGAAAATCTGGGGAGGATTTTCTCTCCTCTTCCAACTTCTCTTCTTACTATTCCATATTCCTTGCCAAGAACTAGCTAGTATGGGCTGAGCCTTGGGAAAGATCACAAAAAAGCATGAATGAATCTTGTCCACATGTGCCCAGCTTGGAAAGTACTCCTAATGAAGATGTTTCAAGGAGCCTTATAGGGATTTGCTCCTAGATCTTTGCTAGGAGAAAGCCTACCTAGCATATGCTTTACCTCCTTGAACTGATTAGAGAGGGGTTATTTTTTTGAAAATAGAAGAATTTATATTAACTCTTTATATTAACTTAATATTAATATTTATATTTATATTAAGAATTTATATTAACTCCTGTGAGCAGGATTAGAGAAGTCAAATCTAATTAGAGATCCTGAAGTCTCATCTCGTTGACCACTGCTAGTCTCTATCAAGTGTAGGGTTGGGTGTGATTCCTAATAGACAAAATGAACAAACAGACAAACAAACAAATAATAAACCATTTCTAGTTCTTTAGCAATTCATTTGATAAGTCGTCAAGTGGAAACATCTCTGTGATACTACTTTGGAAACCATCTAAGCTACTTATTTGCTTTTCTCTAGCACCTGGGAATTAAGCTCGTCATCTGAATTAATTCTTTCAGCATTTTCTTAACCCAAATTGGTTTTGTGGATAGGGAAAATTTAGAATTAATAAGCTAGTAACCTTCTAGGGTGTCAAAAGTCTTTAACATTTGACTCAAAGTTTAGCCTTTGAGTCATTGATCACATTCCTGAGATCAGGAGTAAAACAGATAATAAAGGTCCTGACAACAATCTGTAATTTTTAGTTTGAGACCATATGAGAATAGGACAACTTGGCAATGGTTAAGGTTCATGTTTCTAGTGGAGTGCCTAGTGGAACTAGTGAGACTACTTCTATTGTGGATCTAAAGGGAATTTGCTCCAGGTTAAGGGTACCTGGTGAAATGCAGGATGGCCAATTAAATGGTAATTTCAGATAAACAAAGAATATATTTTAGTATCAGTGTATCTTATGCAATATTTGGGGCATACTTATATTGAAATTCAACTTTAATTTGTAGCCCTATGTAGTATATGAAAATGAAACTCTACAGTCCTATAGTCTTATTTTTCCATTCCCCACCCTATTCTCTCACTCATTTCTATTTGTGGTGTCAGCCAAAGAACCCAATGTCTCCAAAACAAGTCTCTACCACTGAGCTACATCCTCAACTATATTTTTATTTTTATCTGATAACTCTGCCAGGGGTGGACGTAGTCCCTAGAATGGTCAGGTTGGTGTGAGGGTAGAGTATGCCTATCTTTGCTTCTTGGGTATCAAAGCTTAAAGGATGAGTAAATACTTAGAATTAAGTCTGAATCTTAGAAGACAAAAATATCTGAGTTCGAGGTCATTGCTTTTATACTTATTTATTTTTGTTTACTGGATGAGTTCAAAGTCATTGTTTTTCTGTTTCCAAACATTTCCAAGATCTTGGAAGTCCTTGAAGAATTCTAAAGACCCTCCTGAAATTTGAGAAATTTATCTTTCATTTTTATTTTTCATTTACTTATGCTTAGGTTTTGGGGCCACACCTGGCAGTGCTCAGGTTTACTCCTAACTTTGAGCTCAGGGATCACTAGTTGTGTACTTGGGGGACTCTCTAGGGTGCCATGGACCAAACCCCAGCTGGCCTATATGCAAGGTAAGTATCCTGCCAATTATACTATCTCTCTAGCCCTTAAATGACCTTTTAAAGTAACTGTCTTCATTAAACCATCTGGAAGGATGAATGGGTTAGGATTCTTGGGACAGTATGGAGACCTTTCCCTGATTTTTATCCCTATTGAAGGTTGTTCTCATCATACTCCTCTTTTTTCTCTTTAATGAGCCACTGAGGAAATAAAACATGAAGACAGAAGCTGTAGGAGCTTAGGTGTGGTAGGGGAAAAAAGAAATTGGCTCTTAGAGGTTCCAGAACACTCAACAGGGGCATCCAGCAAAGGCTTTGTGGGTGCATTGAGAGCAAGCTCTGGGCTAGGACACAGGGAATCTGGCAGAGGATGAGTCAGTCCCAGGCAGGTCTAGGAATGGAAGATTCTACGCAGTTGGCTCTGGGTTGTGTAGAGGGAGAGGGAGTGGCAAGTGAAGGCTTTTATGCAGAGGCTAAATCTTGGAGGAGGAAGGGAAGGAATAGGCAACATTAACAGGTTGCAACGAACTCCAAAGGATTGCCCAGGGCTCTTTGGTAACCCTGGAGCAGAGGTGTAGACTCAACCATCAACCTAGGTTGTATCTGGATCTTTTTGTCCAGGCAGATTTACACTGAGTGATGCTAGTTATCAGAGAACTTAGCTTGGCTCAAGCAGAGTTAAGTGTGGATCAGGTATGAGGAGGTGGGCTAGTTCCAAATTTTCAGCTCCTGCAAACTCTCCCCTGGAGAAAACATCTGTTCTGGATTCATGTTTCAGCAGCCTCCAGGATGAGTCCATTCTTCCCCATAGTTGCCTTTTCTGAGGATATATTTGTTAATCCAGTGGTAATAACCTGAGAACATATCCTTTCCCTGAGAGGGTTCCCTGAGATGGAGGAGGTTTTTCAGTTCCATGAAGGTAATTTTCTTCCTCCTAGACAATATATCTGGTTGTGATCCTGAGAAATTTGAATTTGGTCAAGCTGGAGGGTTCAACTTCTTAGCTCAAATAGAGTGACAAGATTCCTGTTGGCTTTTTCTGCATTTCCAAGCCCCTGACCAGCCCCTGCACAAAACAGCTAGTAAACCTGTTTCTTTGTCACATTGTTGATGCCACATTGTTGATTTCTAACTATTCTGGTATCAGAAACCAATGGATGTATCCCCTTGGCCTCAGTTTCCCGATCTATAAAGTAAGTAGCATTTCATCTACCCATGGCTTCAAATTAGTATATCTTTCTTGCAAACTCATATACAGATTGGATGAGAGTTATAAACCTCTGGAGTGGGAGAGATAATATAGCAGATAGGGTGCTTACTATGCATATTGACCTAGGTAGAATCCCCAGCATCATGTATGATCCCAAAGCACCATCTTGAGTGTAGAGTCAGGATATGGCCCCTAAGCCAAACAAAAATATCTCTAAATGTTTTGGTATTGTCATCAACATTTCTATTTTCATAAATTTGGTGGTTCTTGACAATGGGAGCTACAGTGCTCAACAATGTCAAGGGTTTATTGCACATCAAAATACTGAGAGTGGGCCGGGAGAGATAGCACAGCGGCGTTTGCCTTGCAAGCAGCCTATCCAGGACCAAAGGTTGGTTGGTTCAAATCCCGGTGTCCCATATGGTCCCCCGTGCCTGCCAGGAGCTATTTCTGAGCAGACAGCCAGGAGTATCTCCTGAGCACCGCCGGGTGTGGCCCAAAAACCAAAAAAAAAAAAAAAATAGTGAAAGTGTGTTTTCTTTGGTTGCTGGGATACTAAATGATTGTAAATATCTTCTAAGTTTCTTTCCCCCGAGTCTACATCACTTGACAATGAGAGATAAATATTACTTTGAAAGGTTTTCTTGAGAAGGAGTGGTCCAGCCTGTTTCTTTTTATTTTCTTTTTTCTTTTGGTTTTTGGGTCACATCTGGCAGCGTTCAGGGGTTACTGCTGGCTCTGTGCTCAGAAATGGTCCCTGGCAGGCACGGGGACCATATGGGATGCCGGGATTCGAACCACCGTCCTTTTGCTATGCAAGCAAGGCAAACATCTTACCTCCATGCTATCTCTCCAGACCCACCAGGCTCTTTCTCGCTTTATGACTTCTGATGGGTGAGCAGAAACTTTGAGTGAGGAGGTGGGGATTTGGTTCTCCAACCTCTAGACAGCGATCCTCAAACTACGGCTTGTGGGTCACATATTGTATTTGTTCCCGGTTTGTTTCTTCACATCAAAATAAGATGTATGCAGTGTGCATAGGAATTTGTTCGTGATTTTTGTTTTTACTATAGTCTGGCCCTCCAATGGTCTGAGGGACAGTGAACTGGGTCCCTGTTTAAAAAGTTTGAGGACCCCTGCTAGAAGGTCCTTGTAGTGTTTGGTTCTGTGGTTCAAATACCCAGTCAACTCATACCTATATACAGGACCTTGATCCTGGAACCTGAGAAAGAAGAAAAAGAGAGCAAAAGGATGAAAAGATGGAGCATCAAAAGAGAATAAGAGCTAACTGCATTGCCCTGCACAGCTTGTAACTTTCCTTCAACCTTTCCCTTATTATTGACTGTAGTTGCTGGGAAGGTGCTCTTGGGAAGTTGCAGTTTGTTGGGCTCTAGATCTCAGGAAGCCTAAGCATCACTCAGTATATGAAGAAAACAACTTCTCAGAGAGCCCTGTGTCCCCCTGTTTTGACTGTCTTTCTTTATGAATTTTCTGCCTGGAGAGGTTTGGGGAAGGATAGGAAACTTCTAGTGTCTTGGCCAAGAAACATTTACCTTCTTCTTCACCCCACCACCAACTCCCAGGGCTGGTGTGCAGATGCTGGAAAGAATTTTACTAAAGCATGTTTAAATCTTCATTTGCACTTCCAGAAACTGCTTATCAAAGGTCTGGTGGGGGGAAGCTAGGCAGAAGGTTCCTGTGGTTCCCCAAAATGGGAGTCTCTTTTGATGGCAGAATCATTTTGTGACTTTCTTTCTCCTCTCTTTATTTTAGTGTTTATGGTCATCGGCATGGGTTGTTCCTGGGATTTCTAGGTCCCTGACTGCATTATTGCATGCCTGGTGGGAAAGAACAGGGTGCCTAAAGTCAGAGGACTGGATATGCAGTCTTGATTCTCAGCTTGCCATTTGTGCAATCTGTAGCAAGCCCCTTATTAGTCCTTTGTTCCTATCTTTAAGTTGAACAGATGGCTATGTACCACCTTAAGGTGACTCTACATTGCTGTGGGCATAAGGTGAGCAGAGATATAGATGCTATTCTTCCTGCTGTTATAGTTCTGGCCGGTTTATTTATGGTTGGTCACATATGCCTGCTGGCTCCACCCAGTGCCCAGTAGCAGCAGGAAGGATGGATTCCTCAGCCAAAGAGAACTTGCAGTTGTAACCTGTTGGCATAATTCCTGTAGGTGGAGGTGCTGACTTTGCATTGAACCACAGCAGGGTGACTGGTGAGGTTGCTTGGAGGTGGTTGTAGAGAGACAAGGGCCATTGGGTGCTCTGGCTAGCACTTCTCCTGACTTGGGAATCATGCCTCTCTCATAGAGTCAGTCAGTTGCATCTGGCATGAAACAAGGGCTCAGCTACTGAACATGAGAGCAGCAAAGGTCACAGAGTTACTGAAGATTCTTATGTATTCTCTGATTTTTCTCTGATGTGTGGAGCTACTCTTTATGGATGGTCCTGGCCAAGCCCCACAGCCATAGCTCTGATTTATGGAGTGATTGCTCTGTGCCAACCACATCATGATTGATTAATGTTTCTTGTCTTCACAGCGGCTTTGTAAGTAGTCTTAGTCATTCCTATTTCATGGATGACCAACAAACACTTAGTCAATGTAAGCCACACACCCA